>JAJEJO010051788.1:0-81734 GCA_020662805.1 Glaucomys volans
ACATGATGAAGATTTGGACCTATTTTCTCTTCTATTAGGTGGAGACTCTCTGGTCTAATTTCTAGTTCCTTCATCCACTTTGAGTTGAGTTTTGTACAGGGTGAGAGATATGGGTTTAGTTTCATTTTGCTGCAATTGGATATCCAGTTTTCCCAGCACTATTTGTTGAAGAGGCTGTCTCTTCTCCATTGCATGTTTTTGGATCCTTTGTCAAGTATGAGATACCTGTATATATGTGGGTTAGTCTCTGTGTCCTCTATTCTTTACCATTGATCTACCTCTCTATTTTGGTACCAATGCCATGCTGTTTTTGTTACTATTGCTCTGTATTATAGTTGAAGGTCTGCTATTGTGATACCCCCTGCTTCACTCTTCTTGCTGAGGATTGTTTTAGTAATTCTGGGTAACTTATTCCTCCAATGAATTTCATGATTGCTTGCTCTATTTCTATGAGGTCCGTCATTGGTATTTTAATTGGAATTGCATTTAATTTGTATAGCATTTGTGGATGTATGGCCCTTTGACAATATTAATTCTGCCTGTCCAAGAACATGGGAGATCTTTCCATCTTCTCAGATGCTCTTTAACTTCTTTCTTTAGTGTTCTGTAGTTCTCAATGTAGAGGTCGTTCACTTCTTTTGTTAGATTGATTCCCAAGTATTTTATTTTTTTTTTGAGGTTTATGTGAATGGGGTAGTTTTCCTAATTTCTCTCTCAGAGGATGCCTCACTTACGAATGAAAATGCATTAGATTTATGAGCATTAATTTTATATCCTGAAACTTAACTGAAACCATTTATGAGTTCCAGAAGTTTTCTGGTGGAAATCTTAGGGTTTTCAAAATAGAGAATCATGTCATGAGCAAATAGGGAGAGTTTGAACCCTTCTTTACTGTTAATATTCCTCTAATTTCTTTGGTCTGTCTAATTGCTCTGGCTAGAGTTTCAAGGACAATGTTGAATTGTTGTGGAAACAAGGGCATCCCTGCCTTGTTCCTGTTCTCAGGGGGAATCCTTTCAATTATTCTCCATTTAGAATGATGTTAGCTGTGGACTTAACATAGATATCCTTTACAATGTTAAGGAATGTCCGCACTATCCCTATTTATTCTAGTGTTTTGAGCATGAATTGATGCTGTATTTTATGAAATGCTTTCTCTGCATCTATTGAAATAATCATGTGGTTCTTGACTTTAAGTCTGTTGATATGGTGAATTGCATTTATTGATTTGTGGATGTTGAACCAACCGTGCATCCCCAGGATGAACCCCACTTGATCATGGTGCATTATCACTTTAATATGCTTTTGTATGCAATTCGTTATAATTTTGTTAAGAATTTTTGCATCTATGTTCATTAGAGATACGGGTCTGAAATTTTCTTTCCTTGATGTGTCCTTCTCTGGTTTTGGTATCAGGGTGATATTAGCTTCATAGAATAAGTTTGGAAGGGTTCCCTCCTCCTCCACTTCGTGAAATACTTTGAGGAGTATTGGAATGAACTCTTCTTTGAAGGTCTTGTAGAACTCGCCTGGGAATCCATCTGGTCCTGGACTTTTCTTTGTTGGTAGGCTTTTGATGACTTTTTCTATTTTGTTGCTTGAAATTGATCTATTTAAGCTGTGTGTGTCCTCCAGATCCAGTTTCTGTGGCTCATATGCCTCTAGGAACCTGTTGATATCTTCCAGGTTTTCTATTTTGTTGGAGTATAAATTTTCAAAGTAGCTTCCTATTATGTTTTGTATTTCAGTTATGTCTGTGGTAATATTTTCATTTCCATCACGAATTTTATTAATTTGGAGTTTCTCTCTCCTTCTCTTTGTTAGCGTGGCTAAGGGTTTATCAATTTTGTTTATTTTTTCAAAGAACGAAGTTTTTGTTTTGTCAATTTTTTGAATTGATTCTTTTGTTTCAATTTTGTTGATTTCAGCTCTGATTTTGATTATTTCCTGTTTTGTGCTATTTTGGTGATGATCTGTTCCTCTTTTTCTAGGACTTTGAGCTGTAATGTGAGGTCATTAATTTGTTGACTTTTCATTCTTTCATTAAATGCACTCCATGCAAATAATTTTCCTCTTAGAACTGCTTTCATAGTACCCCAGATATTTTGATATGTTATATCTTTGTTCTCGTTGACCTCTAAGAATCTTTTAATTTCCCCCCTAATGTCTTCTGTTTTCCATGAATCATTCGATAGCATATTATTTAATCTCCAGGTCTTGGAGTAGTTTCTGTTTCTAACTTTATCATTGATATCTAATTTCATTCCATTATGATCTGATAGTATACAAGGTAGTATCTCTATGTTTTTGTATTTGCTAAGAGTACCTTTGTAGCATAACATATGGTCTATTTTTTAGAAGGATCCATGAGGTGCTGAGAAGAAAGTGTATTCACTTTTTGATGGATGGAATATTCTACATATGTCTGTTAAGTCCAAATTAGCGATTGTGTCATTGAGTCCTATGGTTTCTTTATTCAATTTTTGCTTGGAAGGTCTGCCCAGCGGTGAGAGATGAGTGTTAATGTCTCCCAGTATTATTGTGCTTTGGTCTATTTGATTCCTGAAATTGAGAAGGATCTGATCAACATACATGGATACACAATTTTTTGGTGCATAAATATTTATGATTGCTATGTCTTGCTGATTTATGCTTCCTTTAAGCAGTGTGAAATGTCCTACTTTATCCCTTCTGACTAATTTTGGCTTGAAGTCTGCTTTATCTGAAATGAGAAAGGAACCACCAGCTTTTTTCCTCAGTCCACGGGAATGGTATGCTTTTCCCCAACCTTTCACCTTTAGTTTGTGGGCATGTTTTTCTATGTAATGAGTCTCTTGAAGGCAGCATATTGTTGGGTCTTTCTTTTTAATCCAATCTGCCAGTTTATATCTTTTGATTGATGAGTTTAGGCCATTTATATTCGGGGTTATTATTGAGATATGACTTGTATTTCCTGTCATTTTAGCTTTTTTGGTGTCTTTAGCTTAACTTTGTTTCTCCTTTGATTGACTCTTTCTTTAGGGTAATTCCTCCCCATGGTGACAGAGATTGTTATTTTTCATTTCTTCCTCTTTGAATATTTAGTTCAGAATGTTCTGTAGGGCAGGCTTTCTTGTTGTGAATTCTTTAAGCTTTTGTTTATCATGGAAGCATTTAATTTCATCATCAAATCTGAAGGTAAGTTTTGCTGGGTATAAGATTCTTGGTTGGCATCCATTTTCTTTCAGAGCTTGAAATATGTTGTTCCAGGCCCTTCTTGCTTTTAGGGTCTGGGCTGAGAAATATGCTGATATACGGATCGGTTTTCCCCTGTAAGTAATCTGATTCTTTTCTCTTGCAGCCTTTAAATTTCTATCTTTGTTTGTATGTTAGTTGTTTTCATTATAATGTGCCTTGGTGTGGATCTGTTGTAATTCTGTGCAATTGGTGTCCTGTAAGCTTCTTGTAATTGATTTTCCTACTCAGTCATCATATTAGGAAAATTTTCTGATAATATTTCCTTGAATAGATTATTCATACCCTTGGTTTGTATCTCTGTGCCTTCCTCAATCCCAATTACTCTTAAATTTGGTCTTTTCATGATGTCCCATATTTCTTGGAGGGTTCGTTCATGATTCCTAACCATCTTCTCTGTTTGTTCGACTTAATTTTCAAGATTAAATATTTTGAGTTCATTGTCTGAGGTTCTGTCTTCCAGGTGATCTATTCTGTTAATTATGCTTTCTATTGAGTTTTTCACTTGGTTTATTGTTTCCTTCATTTCCTTGTTTCCTTCAAGTTTTTCTATTTTTTTCTTAGAAATTCTATCTCTTTATTGAAATGATTATTTGCTTCCTGCAATTGCTCTATTAGCTGATAGTTCATAGCCTGAATCTGCTTTCTCGTTACATCATTCTCTTCTCAGATCATTTTAGTTATGAACATTCTGAACTCCCTTTCTGTCATTCCTTCTTCAATGTTGTCTTTGGGTTCTCTGGAGATATCCTCTAGGCTTTTTTGGGACACTTTCTTCCCGTGTTTTCTCATGTTGTTCATGTATCTTCCCCTCTAGTAGTGCAAATCAGAGGAATTGCAATTTCCCTGTAAAGACTTAATGTGTCCCTGCGGATTTGCAGTAACTCACCCGATGTTTGAGAGGTGCATGTTCAAGCGGTGATCCAAGAAAGCTCCTCTCTCACTACCTCCAGGTTGGGAATGGTCAATGCTTCTGGGCAGAGGCAACCAGGAGACACAGCACCGTGGCCCCCCAGAAGATCTGAGCTCAGTCCCGACCACTCAGGCAGCCGAAGATGGTCTCTCTCCGCCTGGGAAGCTGGAAAATGGTGTCAAAGGGCCCAAACTCCCTGCCGGAGCTGGCTCTGTCTCCGCTCCAGGCCAGACCTCACCAGGAGCAGCAGGGACATGCCCCCACAAGTAGGCCTGAAGTCAGCTCCGAGGGCTCAGGCAGCTGAAGGTGGTCTCTCTCCTCCAGGGAAGTTGCAGAATGGTGCCGAAGGGCCCAAACTCCCCACTGGAGCTGATAACTGGCTCTGCTCCTGGCCAGATTTCACCCGGAGCCACAGCACATCTTCCCCACCGGAAGGCCTGAGCTCAACTCTGAGGGCTCAGGCAGCTGAAGATGGTCTCTCTCTTGAAACACAGAGTTTTTGTAAAGCCTACTTTCCCTGTATCATTCAAAGTTCAGGTTCATCCTGTCCTCATCAGGCACTGTTTCACCCCTCTGTTTCACATTCTTGTAGTATGGTTGTCCTTGGTTATATTGTCCTTGGAAATGTGCCATAGGGTCTTTTCTCACACAGGTGATAGACAGTTCAAGAGAATTACATCTTAAGTGAAATCACATTCTGAAGGTGTTTCTGCATCAAAGCATGCATGATACTTGGAAAATCATAGCAAGAAAATTTCTGAGTGCACCATAATTGTAAGGCAACAGATGAGGTGGTGGGGCCTTTATGGTGTTGCGAGCATAGAATTTCTCTCCTTAATTCCCATCAACCTGCTAGTCTCATTCCTAATTTATTAATGATTAACTCCCTCCTCTCCACATTGGGGAGAATAGTATCTCCTACTTCTACTTAGAACTTCTAAATCCTAGGTTCAAAATATTTCCTTTGGCCCATTTATAGAATGTTTTGGCACAAAATAGAGTTGATGTGTTATTTTCCAGTTCATACTTCATCTAACCCTCTGTGTATCTCACATGCTCCTCCACTCTGAATAGTCATTGAGCCACCATTATTGCAAATGACTTCTAAGGCCCCAGGCCAGAGTCCTGACTCAGCAATGTACTGGGTGAGTCCAGACAACTATGTGTGCATTTGTAGAGCCATACCCCTGTGGCTTGTGCTTGGCTTGGTGACCAATGCATCCTCAGGCACAACTGCATCACTTTCTGCTCCACTACTCCTCATGGGGACCAATTGCTTGCAGCACAGTTCCCATTTCCAGGAAATCATGATGCCTACTGCATTCAAGTGAGCAATTGACCCCACATGGACATGGGTGGTATGGCAGCCTGTCAGGCTTCATCAGGCTCCCTTTTCTTGGATGGAATCAGATCTTCCAAAGCAAGAGTGGTCCCATCTACAACACATACTTATTCCTCTGCTCCTGTACTAAGAGGTTAGAATTTCTTTTGTGGCAAAAAAAGGAACACTGAGATTTTCCTGCTTCCTCTTCCCTCCTACCAGCACAGCTGGTCCAGGCCTTTTCTTGAAAGTTCCTCTACAGCAACCAGGACATGAAGAGGTTCTGGTTGCCATGGCAACTGTATGTTATTGTGCTATCATATGGCTTTTCTGTGACTGCAGGCGGTATGTGCAGCACAGCCAATGCATTCATGGAAAGTCAAGTTGCCCAAAGCTCTACAACAAGCCCATGGGAGAGAAAAAACATGCAATCTCCTACATGAGTCAGAAAATTCCACGCCCTTCCAAACCAATCTCCCACATGCTAGTTTCTTCCAATCTACATATTGTAGCTCTCCTCTCTTTGGTTCTTGTGTTCCAGGAGCATTGGTAAACAATTTAGGCATTTCTTGATAGGGATTCAACAAGGAGCCAACCAGGGTAGCAGCATTTTGGGGAGAAATGGAGGGCTCACAGTTCAATGGACAGGACTTCAAATAATCTCACTGCAAAGAGTGTTGAGAGGAATTTCTGCATTCATTATTACTCGATGCTGGAAAACTGAATGGGCAGTATGTATCTCTGAACAAATAATATTCATGGATTCAGAATCTTGTGATCCATCACCTCTTTACATTCCCTATACATATTTCCAGACTGTGCTTCCTGAAGTTTCTGAGACATTCCCTGATTCAGATAATCAGATTTTGCCCAGAATATCCACATTTTTCAAGAACACACAAACATGAAATGGAAATCAAGATCCAACACCTCCACTGGGAAAGGCATTTGGTCCCCACTGGATAGACTTTTCCCAAGGAACAACCTGGAAGTAATGAAAACAGTGACAGAGGTGTGATCAGTTTTGGATTATAGAGCTTTGGGTTTCAGGTGTGAAAAATTCCCTCAAATTTCTTTGGTCCCAAAGATCAGAGAATATAGTAATTCATACAAATGCCTATTTTCCCACTGCTACATATCACTATGCTTCCCTCCAATAATTTTATACTCCTTGAGCTGATAAAGCACTCTTATTTCTTAAAGGGAAAGGGATAAAAATTTCTCTCCCCTTTACTACTTAGACATTGGGATTTCATTTGGAGAAAAGGAAGCTTGAATGATTATTCAATAAAATGATCTAGAGAATTTGATAGAAAGTATTTGATCCAGGCTTGGGATGATTTTTCTGCAAAGAGACCCCATAGGTCTGCAGAACAAACAGTCATCTACCTTAAAGGGCCTCTTCAGATCAAGTCAAACTCCAGTGTCTCAACATTTCCTCCTCTGATCATTCAAGTGAACTCAAAACAGTTGAAAAAGTATCACATTTCTTTGGAAGCCCATTCAGAAGAGTGTATTCAGCAAGCATTTGTGTGCAGAGCAGAAGTGTTCCCCAGGGACATGAATTTCATAAGAGGTAGTATTCCTGAAGATGAGACAACTCTGAGGAACATCAAGGTAATAATGGTCTCATTAATATGCTGGCAACTGGATTGAATCAGGAAGTTCTACATGTTGCAAAATGCTCACCAGTTTCTGAAAATGATTCCTTTCCATTTTCACATTTTGAAGATCAGGTTTGGCACATATTAACACTTTACTTTTACATTTCAGCAAGAAATGACATTCAAAATGTGACCTGCACTAGGGTTTGTGACGGAGAAGCTTTCCAGGGTGCACCCCAGTCTCTCTGCCAAAGAAATGAACTCTACAATTCAGTATTTTCCAACACCACCACAATATCAACATGCAGAGATATGTAGACAAAGCACAGCTGCACGTGGCCCTCAATTTGTTCCATTTTTTTCTTTGTCTTTTTACAGACATCATTTATTAAAGACATGTTTGAATTGAATACATGAATTAGCTTCTGCTGATTTCATTCAGGAGCCACAGGGGTTATGTAAAGCATGGTTTCCCTGAATCATTTGAGGTTCATTTTCTTACTGTCCTCATCAGGCACTTGTTTTATGCCTCAAATTCACGTTCTTGGAGGGTGGTTGTACAAGGTCTGTGACACTGACCTGTAGTCTGCATTTTACAGTTGCTGCTTAAGGGGTCTCTGAAAAAGTACCAGAGGTTCTTTTCTCAAATAGGCAATAGGCAGTTTAAGAGAAATACCGCTTAATGGAACTCAAATTATTAAGGTGTTTCTGCATCTAAGTGTGAGTGGAAGGGCCCCTTTGAAAATCAAAGCAAGACAAATTCTAAGTGCAATATATCTATAAGGCAACAGAAGAGGTGGTGAAGCCTGGCTGGTGGTGTGAGCATAGAATGTCTCTCATGAATTGCCACCACCTGCTAACCTCCTTCCTAAATGATTAGTGATCAACTCCCTCCTCTTGACATTGGGGAAATCAGCATCTTCTTCTACTTTGACATCCTTATCTCATGATGCAACTCTCTCCTGCTGGCACAATGGTGGAAAGGTTTGGCATCAAAACAGGGTTGGTGTGATGTTTTCCACTTAATACTTTACCTAAACAACTCAGCTGCCTGCAAACTTCTCTGCTCTTAAAAGTCATCCAGAGGACTTCATTGCAAGTTGCTGTTAAGGCCTCAGGCCAGTGTCCCAACTCAGCAACGTACCAGGTGATTCCAGAAGGACCATTTCCTTTATAGTAACCTGCCTCTGCTGCTTGGGCTAGACTTGGTTAACATCTTGTCCTCAGGCACCCCCGCATCACTCTCTGGTCCACTATACTTGGTGGGGAACAATTGCCTACAGCAGGGGCCACATTCCCAGGAAATTATGATGAGTCCTGTTGCCTAGTGAGCACATCATTCTCTCAGGGACAGTGACTGTATGTCAGCCGAGCAGGCTTCAGGAGGCTCCCTTATCTTGGATGGAGTCAGATGTCTCAAAGCAGAGGGGTCCCACCCACAACACATGCTTTTTCCTCTTCTCTGGTCCTAAGAGGTTAGGATCCCTCTTGTATCAAACTAAGGACTCCTGGGTTATACTTGTTTCTTCTTCCTTCCTACCAGCATACCTGGAACAAACCCTTCAAGGTTCCTCTACAGCAGCCAGGTAAGAAGAGGTTCTGGTTGCCATGGTAACATATTCACCATTTTCCGTCATATGGTCTTTCTGTGATTGCAGGCTACATGTGCAGTGCAGATAGGATGATGGCCAAGAGATTTATGTAAACCAAATTTCCCAAGGCACAGAAACAAGCCCTGGGAAGATAAAAAACCTGCATTCTCTTCCATGAGCCAGATAATTCCATGCCTTTTCAAACCAAACTCCAGCATGCCAACTCTTTCCACTACACATAGTGTAGATCTCGTCTTTTTGTCTCTCATGTCCCAGGAGCACTGGTAAACAAGTTACACATTTCTTGAATGGGATCAAACTGTAGGTAGGACCATTTTGTGGAGAAATGAAAGCTGATGGATCAATGGACAGGACATACTGCAATAATCTCACTACAAAGAATGTTGAGAAAAATTTCTGCACACATAAACACTGGAAGGGGATGAAAACTCAAAGGGGATGACTTACCTCTGAGCTAGTATTAATCATGGCTTCATAGATTCTGTGATCCTCACCTCTTCCCATTCCTTATACCTATTTATACACTGTGCTTTGTGAATTTGCTGAGATATTCCTATATTCAGAGAAAGAGACTTTGCCAAGGAAATCCACATTTCTCAAGCAAACACATACCTGAGGTATGGAAGTATAGCAACATGCAACACTTCCCCAAGAATCACATTTGGCCCCACTGGTTAAATATTCCTCAGGGTAAAGCCCAGAGAGAAAGAATACATGGAGATAGGTGTGGGAATCTTATGATTCTATGGGTCTTTTGTTCAGATGTGAAAGATTCTTTTAATTTCCTGTGGTTTCAAAGATCAGAGCATATAATATTTTCTAAAAATACTTACTTCTCCTACACCCATATGACTCTATGCTTCCCTTGGATAATTGTCTGCTGATTGAGTAGATAAAACACTCTTGTCCCTTAAAGGTACAATACTAAAGCCTTCTCTCATTATTCTTTACACATTAGTATTTGACCCCCACAAAGGATCCTGGCTGAATTGTTCATAAAAGTGATCTACAGAATTTGTTAGAAAATTTATAGATTTGTTTTGGGTTCGTTTTTTCTGCAAAGTTTATCACATAATCACATCAGCAGACATACAATCATCTACTTTCAATGGCATCTTCAGATCAAGCTAACATTCCAATGTATAGCTATTCCTCCTTGGATCAATCAAGTGAACATGAACTGTTGGGAAAGTATCATATTTCACTGGAAGCCCATTCCAAAGAGAGTATTCAGCAAGAATCTGAATGACAGCCAAAAGTGCTTCCCCAGAGATCTGGACTACTGAAAAGGCAGTATTCCTGAAGATGAGACAACTCTGAGGAATGTAGAGGTTGTAATGGTCTCATTAATATGCTGGCAAGTGGATTGAATCAGCAAGTTGTACAAGGTGCAAATGCTCACCAGGGTCTCCAGTTGATTCTTTTCCATTTTCACATTTTGAAACTCAGGTTTAGCACATTTTGGTAATTCATTGTTGCCTTTCAGCAAGAAAGGACATTCAAAATATCACCTGCACTAGTGTTTGTGAAGGAGAAGCATTCTGGGGCAAACTCCACATTCTCTGTCAAAGAAGTGGTTTTCTACAACTCAAAATTTTCCAAAACAACAATACTATCAACTTGAAAACACTGAGATGTTCATGAGCACAGGGACAATTGACCCTAGATTTACTCATTTTATGTGTTTTGGATTTTTCCAAACATCATTTATTAAAGAATTGTATGAATTGTTTCTGAATACATGGAATAACTTCTGCTCATATAATTCAAGAGACTCAGGGATCATGTTAAGCCTGGTGTCATGTATGATTCATGGTCCAGGTTTAACTTTTCTGCATCAGGAACTTGTTTTATCCATCAGTTTCACGTTTTTGGAGGATGGTTGTGCCAAGTTCTGTGGCAATGACCTGTAATCTGCATCTTCCAGCTGCTGGTTAAGGGGTCCATGGAAATGTGCCAGAGGGTCTTCTCTCAGATTGGCAAAAGGCAGTTCAAAGGAATTACCCCTTCAGTGAAGTCGCATTATGAAGGTGTTTCTGTACCAAAGGGTGAGTGGAAGGGCCCTTTGGAAAAATCATAACAAAACAATTTCTTAGTGCACCATAATTTTAAGGCAACAGAAGATGTGATGGTACCTGACCAGTGGTGTTATCAGAGAATGCTGCTCCTCAACTGCCAGCAACAAGCTAGCCTCTTATCTAAATGATTAGTGATTAATTTCCTCCTCTCAACATTGTGACAACAGCAGCTCCTTATTTCTACTTAGAAGTCCTAAGTCCCAGATTTCAACTGCCTCCTTTTGGAGACAGGAGCTCCAGCTTCATTCCTGGAAAGAACTGGAATAACACCAGAGTTGGTCTGAGGTTTTCAAGCTCAAAATTCACCTAAATCATTGAGCTGCCACATTTGCCCTTCTGCTCTTAAATGTCATATATTTGCCATCATTGAGAGTGGCTACTAAGGAATTAGGCAAGTTTCCCAACTCAACTATGTACAGGCAAAATCCAATCCAGAATGAGCTTTTCCCTTGGGCCATGAACCTGTGACCTGGGCTAGGCTTGGTAACCCATTCATCTTCGGACACCACTGCATAACTCCCTGCTCCACTACACCCAGTGGGAATCAATTGCCTGCAACAGGGTCCCCATTCCCAGGAAATTATGATGTTTCCTGTGACCAAGTGGGCACATTGGCCCCTCCCAGACATGGATGGTATGAAAGCATGCCATTCTTCAGCAGGCTCCCTTCTATTGAATGGAGTCTGATTTCTCAAAGCCAGAGCGACCCTGCCTACAACACATGCTGATTCCTTTCATCCTAGGCTAAGTGGTGTGGATTGCCTTTGTGGCAAACAAAGGACACCTGGGTCTTACCTGCATCATCTTTCCTCCTACCATCATAACTGAGTCAACCATTTTCTTTTCTTCAAGGTTCCTCTGCAGCAGCCAGGACCTGGAGTGGTTCTGGTTGCCATGGCAACTATTAGGCAATTGTGCTGTCTTATGGCCTTTTTGTGACCGGAGGCTCTATGTGAAGCACTGTTATGATGAGAGTCAAGCCATTCATGGAAACCCAAGTGGCCCAAGTCTGAACAAATCCTGAGAAAGACAAAATTACCTTCTCCTCAATGAGCCAGAAAATTCCAGGGCTATCCAAAGGAGTCTCCTAGATGGAAGCCTTATCCACTCTACATACTGTAGCTCTCCTCTCTGTTGCTTTCTTGTCCCAGGAGCACTTGTAATCAAGTTCGGCATTTCTTTAGTGCGATAAATACTAGTGTAGCAGCAATTTGCAGATAAACAAAGGACTGACAGTTCAACGAACAGAACTTTCTGCTAATAATTTCACTTCAAAGAATGTTGGTTCTTTGAAAAAATAAACAAATTTGATAAACCCTTAGCCACGCTAACAAAGAGAAGGAGGGAGAAACTCCAAATTACTAAAATTCGTGATGGAAATGGAAATATTACAACAGACACAATTGAAATACAAAACATAATAAGAAGCTACTTTGAAAATTTATACTCCAACAAAATAGAAAACATGGAAGACATCAACAGGTTCCTAGAGGCATATGAGCCACCCAAACTGAATCTGGAGGACATACACAACTTAAATAGATCAATCTCAAGCAATGAAATAGAGGAAGTCATCAAAAGCCTACCAACAAAGAAAAGTCCGGGATCAGATGGATTCACAGCTGACTTCTACAAGACCTTCAAAGAAGAGCTCATTCCAATACTCCTCAAAGTATTTCATGAAATAGGGAGGAGGGAACCCTTCCAAACTCATTCTATGAAGCTAATATCATCCTGATACCAAAACCAGAGAAGGACACATCAAGGAAAGAAAATTTCAGACCCATATCTCTAATGAACATAGATGCAAAAATTCTTAACAAAATTTTAGCGAATCGCATACAAAAGCATATTAAAACGATAGTGCACCATGATCAAGTGGGGTAGAATGTTGGACTCTTCTCAAAAGTGATCTATGGAACTTGAGAAAAATTATTTGGATCTGCCTTGGGGTAGATTTTCTGCAAAGCATATCACACAATCAGAATTGCAGTGCATGCATGCAGTCATCTAGGTTATTTTTTTCCGGTGCTGGGGATTGTACCCAGAGCCTTATGCTTGCAAGGCAGGCACTCTACCAACTGAGCTATATCCCCAGCTCTTTGCAGTCATCTACCTTAAAGAGCATATTCAGATCATGCCAACCCAGCTGTTTCTCAACATATCCTTGTCTGATTAATTAAGTGAACAAAAAATGGTTGTGTATCTATCAGATATAATTTGAAGTCCTTTCTAAAGATAGCATTCAGCAAGCATCTGTGGGCCAGCCCTTTGTTCTTCCCCAGGGACCTGGATTCCATAAGAGGCAGTATTCCTGAAGATGAGACAAATCTGAGAAATGTAGAAGTAATACCATTGTAAAAAATAAGTTGGAGAGTGTATTGAATCAGGAAGTTGAACGAGATGAAAATGTACTTCAGTGTCTAAAATTGATTCTGTTCCATTTTTGCATTTTGAAGTTCAGTTTAAGCACATACTGGGACAATATTTTTGCCATTCAGCAAGAAATGACATTCAAAATATCTGCACTAGTGTTTGTGAAGGAGAAGCTTTCTGGGGTGCACTCCAGTCCATCTGCCAAGGAAGTGGACTTCAACATCTTAACCTTTTCCAACAGAACCACACATCAACTTGAAAACAGAGATATGTAGACAAAGCACAGTGGCACCTGGCCCTCAATTTACTCAGGTTTTTGTGCATTGCATTTTTACAGACATAATTTACTAAAAACTTGTATGAACTGGTGGTGAATACATGAATTAACTGCCACTGGTGTTGTTTAGGTGCCACAGGGCTATGTAAAGCCTGGTTTTCCTGTATCATACGAGGACCAGATTCATCCTTTTCTCATCAGGCACTTGTTTCATTCCTCATTTTCACGTTCTTGGAGGATGGTTAGGCCAGGGTCTGCATCACTTACCTGTAGTCTGCATTTACCAGGTGCTGGTGAAGGGGTCCTTGGAAATTTTCCAGAGGACCTTTTCTCCAACAGATGATAGGCAGTTAAAGAGAACTGCCCCTTAAATGATGTCACATTTTGAAGGTTTTTTTTGCATCATAGGGTGAGTAGAAAGGCCCTTTGGAAAATCACAGAAGGATGATTTCTAAATGCACCATAATTGTAAGGCAAGAGAAGAGGTGGTGGGGTCTTGCCTGTGGTGATAACAAAGAGTGTCTCTCCTCAATTGCCAGGAACCTGCTATCCTTCTTCATAACTTATTAGTGATTACCTCACTTCTCTTGACATTTTGGAGACCAACATCTCCTTAATTCTATTTAGAACTCCTAAATCTCAGGTTTCAACTGTCTACTATGGGGCATTTGTGGAGAGGTTGGCAGCACATCAGAGTTTTTGCGATGTTTTGAGTTCAAATTTCACCTAACCCACCAAGCTGTCCCACATGGTCCTCTGCTCTGAAATTTCATCCATCAGTCATCATTGTAAGTATCTGCTAAGAAGCCTACACTAGTTTCCCGATTCAGCAGATCAAGACAAGGGGCTTTGAAGGTCCATGCCCCTGTGACCTGTGTTGGACTTGGTGACCCATGTGTCTGCAGAAACCCCACATCACTCCCTGGTCCATTACACCTGGTTGGAACCAATTGACACAGCAGGTTCCCCATTCCCAGTAAATCATGATTCCCCCTGAAGCCAAGTGAGCCCATTTGCCCCCCACAAACATGGAAGTTTGGCAATCTTTCAAGCTTCAGCAGGCTCCCTTATCATGGATGGAGTCAGATGTGTCATAGAAAGAGGGGCTGAGCCATGAACACGTGGTGATTCCAATTCTCCTGTTCTAAGAGGTTGAGATCACTTTTGTGTCAAACAAAGCATCCTGGGTTTTAAATGCTTCCCCTTCCCTCATACTGGCATAACTGGGAAAGCCCTTTTATTGAGAATTCCTCTGCAGTAGCAAGGACCTGAAGAGGTTCTCTTTGCCATGGCAACCATGACAGAGGCAACATTGTGCTGTCATATGGCCTTTAAGTGACTGCAGGAGGTATGTGCAGCACCTCTATGAAGATCAAACCGTTCATAGAAACAAAGTTGCCCAATATCAAGCAACAAGTCCTGGGGATAGAAAAAACTTGCATTTTCCTATCTGAGCCAAAAAATTCTTTGCCTTTCCAAACCAAACTCCTGGATGCCAGTCCCTTCCACTCTACAAAATGTAGCTATCCTCTCTTTTGCTCTCAAGTCCCAGGAACACTGATAATGCATTTCTTGAGTGAGATCAAATCCACAGTAGCAGCACTTTGTGGAGAAATGAAGGACTGAAAGTTCAATGGATAGGACTTTCTGCAAATAATCTCACTGCAAAGAATTTTGAGAGGAATTTTTGCGCATAGAACTACTGGATGTTTAACAACTGAATGGGGATTATTTACCTCTGAGCTAATAGTCTTCATGGGTTCATAGATCTTGTGGTCCATCACCTCTTCACATTGTGTATACATATTTGAAGACTGCTTTGTGAATTTGTGGGGACATTCTCTTATTCAGAAAAAAATCTTTGCCCAGAAAATCCACATTTCCCAGCACCCACATACCTGAAGTGAAATGCAAGAACCAGCAACTCCACTGGGATATGCATCAACCCTGCTTGTTAGATTTCCATCAAGGAAAATCCCAGGAAGAATGAGGCAGGTGTAAGAAATTTGGGATTGTAAGTGTTTGATGTTCAGGTTTGAAAGAATTCCACAATCCTGTGGTCCCAAAGATCAGAGCATATAATATTTCTTATGAAAGACTATTCCTCCTACTGCCACACACTTCCATGGTTCCCTCGAATATTTGTCTGCTCATTGATCAGTTACAATACTCTTGTTCCTTAAAGGGACAGAGATAAACCTTTCTTTGCTCAACTCCTTAGATATTGGGATTTGATGTTCCACAGAGAATCCTGGCTGAATTGTTCTCAACACTGATCTACAGAATTCAAGAGAAATTATTTGGATCTGCATTGGGGTGGTTCTTCTTCAAAGATTATCACATAATCAGATCTACAAAACATGCAGTCATCTACCTTAGAATGCCTCTTCAGATCATGCCAACAACCCAGTGTCTCAACATTTCCTCCTCTGATCAGTCATGTGAACACACAAATGTTGGATACCTATCAGATTTAATTGGAAACCCATTCTGAAGACATCAAACATCTGTGTGCCAGCCAAAAGTGCTTCATCAGGGACCTGGATTTCTTAAGAGGTGGCATTCCTGAAGATGAAACAACTCCGAGGAAGCTAGAGGTAGTACTGTCACCATTAGTAAGTTGGAAAGTGTATTGAATCAGCAAGTTGTAAAGATGAGAATGCTCAGCAGGGTTTAAATTTGATTCTTTTCCATTTTTGCATTTTGAAGTTCAGGTTTAGCACATACTGGGATGACATTGCTGCCATTCAGCAAGAAATGACATTCAAAATTTCAAATGCACTGGGTGTTTGTGAAAGAGAAGCATTCTGGTGTGCACTCAAGCCCCTTTGCCAAACAAATGGACTTCAACACCTCAAAGTTTTCCAACACAAACAAAATATCAACTTAAAAACAGAGAGATGTAGGCAAAACACAGTGGCACATGGGCCTCTATTTACTCAGTTTCTTGTGCTTCTCATTTTTACAACATCATTTATTAAAGATGTGTATGAATTGGCACTGAATACATGAATTAAGTTCCAATGATTTTCAGGAGTCAGGGGCTAAGTAAAGTCTGGTATTCCTATCCACAGGGACTATTTAAAGTCTGGTATTCCTGCGTCATTGGAGGCCCAGATTCAGCCTGTCCTCATCAGGCACTTGTTTCATCCCACATTTTCACATTCCTGGAGGATGGTTTTGCCAGGGTCTGTGACACTGATCTGTCATCTGCATCTACCAGATGCTGTACAAGGGATCCTTGAATATGTGCCTTAGGGCCTTTTCTCAGAAAGGCAATAGGCACTTCAAGAGAATTACCTCTTATAAGAAGTCATATTGTGAGGATGTTTCTGCCTCATTGTAAAGTGTAAGGCCCCTTGGGAAATCACAGCAAGGTAATTTCTGAGTGCACTGTAATTGTAAGACAACAAAAGAGGTGGTGTGGCCTGGCAGGTGGTGTGAGCATAGAATGTCTTTCCTCCTTTGCCAGCAATCTGCTCTCCTCCATCCTAATTGATTAGTGGTTAACTCGCTCTTCGTGATTTTGGGGATATCAGCATTTCCCTACTTCTGCTTAGAACTTCTAAATCCCAGGTTCCACCTCTCTCCTGTTGGGGCATTTGTGGAAAGATCTTGCATCACACCAGAGTTGGTGTGATGTTTTCCAGTTAAAACTTCACCTAGCCAACCTAGCTGCCCCTCATGCTCCTCTGTTCTGAAATGTCAACCATTGGCCATCATCGCGAGTATCATCTGAGGCCCTAGGATAGTTTCCTGACTCTGCAATGTACAATATGCAGATCAGGGCAAGTGTCTTCAGGGGACCATGACCCTGTGGCCTGGGCTAGGTTTGATGATCCACACATCCTCCAGCATCTCTCCCTGTTCCATTACACCTGGTGGGGAACAATTGCTTGCAGGAGTTTCCCCATTTCCAGGAAATCATTATGCCACCAATGACCAAGTAAGCACATTGGCCCCTTATGGACATGGAAGGTTCTCAGCCTGTCAGGCTTCATCAGGTTCCCTTATCTTGGATAGAGTTAGTTGTCTCAAAGCCAGAGGATCTCTGCTCCCAACAAATACTGATGCCCCCTCTCCTGTCCTAAGAGGTTAGCACCACTTTTTGGCAAACAAAACACCCCTGGAACTTATGTATTCCCTCTTCCCTCCTATCAGCATAGCTGGGAGTGTCCTTTTCTTTAAGATTACTTGGAAGCAGGCCGGACATGAAGAGGCTCCAGTTTCCATGGAAATTGTGACATCATTGTGCTGTCACATGACCGGTCTGTGACTTCAGGTGGCTCTGCAGGGCAGCTAGGATGACTATCAAACCATTCATAGAAACTCAAGTTGCCCATTGCCCAGCAACAAGCACTGGGGAGAGAAAAAACTTGCATTCTCCCATATGACCCAGAAAATTCCATGCCCTTTCAAACATAACTAGTGCATGCCAGCCCCTTCCAATATACATGTTGCAGCTCTACTCTCTTTCTCTAATGTCCCAGGAGCACTGGTAAGCAAATTAGGCATTTCTTGAGTGACATCAAATCAAGATTAGCAGCATTTTGTGGAGAAATGAAACACTGAGAGTTCAATAGACAAGACTTTCTGGTAATAGTCTCACTACACAGAAAGTTGAGAGGAATTTCTGCATGCATAACTACTGGATTTTTAAAAACTGAATGTGTATTATTCACCTTTAATTCAATATTTTGCATGGGTTCATAGATACTGTGATCCATCACCTATTCCCATTCGCTATACTTATTTACAGACTGCTTTGTGAAGTTCCTGAGATTTTCCCTTTCTCAGAGAAACAGACATTGCCAAAGAAATCCACATTTTCAAGCACTCACATACCTGAGTTGAAAAATAAGATCCAGTACCTTCACTGCTATATTCATTGACTCCCCTGGTTAGATTTCCCTCATGTAAAAAACCCAGGAGGAATGAAAGTTGTGTGAACAGTTTGAAAATTTAAGTGTTTGTTGTTCAGGTTTGAAAGATTCCCTCAAACTCCTGTAGTCCCCAAAATGAGAGCATAAAATATTTCCTTCAAACGTCTACTTCACCTATTGCCATATGCCTCCATGTTTCCCTTGGATAATTGTCTGCATGTTGAGAAACCACAGCACTTTTGTTCCCTGAAGGGAAAAGGATAAATTTTCCCTGCCCATTACCCCTAGATAATGAGATTTGACCTGCAACAAAGGATGCTTATTTGATTGTTCTCAGAAACAATCTGCATAATTTGAGAGAAATTATTGCATGTGCCTTGGGGTGGTTTGTCTGCAAAGCACACCACATAGTCAGATCTGTGGAACATGTAATCATTCACATTAAAGAGATTTTTCAGGTCATGCCAACCCTCCAGTGTCTCAACATTTCCTCCTCTGATAATTCAAGTGAACACAAAATGGTTCAATAACTATCAGATTTAATTGGAAGCATATCTTAGAAAGAGCATTCAGCAAGCCTCTGTGTGCCAGCAAATACTGGTTCCCTAGGATCTGGATTTCTTAACAGGCAGTGTTACTGAAGATGAGACAACTCTGAGGAATATAGAGTTAATAACATTCTCATTAAGAATCTAGAAAGCATATTGAATCAACACGATGTACAAGTTGTACAAGAATGAACACCAGGGTCTAATATTGATTCTTTTCCAATGTCACATTTTGAATTTCAGGTTTAACACAGACTGGGATGAAATTTTAGCCATTCAGCAAGAAAAGACATTCAAAATATCACCTGCACTAGGGCATGTGAAAGAGAAACTTTCTGGGGTGTATTCCAGTCCCTCTGGCAAAGAAGTGGACTTCAACAACTCAATGTTTTCCAACACAACCACAATACAGACTTGAATCCAGAGAGATGTTTACAAAACACAGTGGAACATGACCCTTGACTAACTCAGTTTCTTTTGCTTTGCATTTTTATAAACATCATTTATGAATGTCTTGAATGAATTAGCATTTAATACATGAATTAATGACCATTGGTATGATTCTGGATCCACAGGGATTATGTAAAGCCTGGTTTCCATGTATTATTTGAGGCCAAGGTTCATCATGTTCACATCAGATACTGTTTCATCCCTCAGTTTCACATTCTTGGAGGTTGGTTTGGCCAGGTACTGTGACACTGTACTGTCGTCTGCATCTACCACCTGCTAGTTAAGGGGTCCATGGAAATGTACCAGTCAGCCTTTTCTCAAAATGGCAATAGACAGTTCAAGAGAGTTACCCCTTAAGTGAAGTCACATTTTGAAGATGTTTCGGAATCAAAGGGTGATTGGAAGGACCCCTTTGAAAATCACGGCAAGACAATTTCTGAGTGCACAGCAATTGGAAGGGAACAGAAGGGGTGGTGGGAATCTAGAATGATTCTCCTCGTTTGTCAGGAACCTGCTCACCTCCTTCCTGATTCGTGATTAACTCTCTCCTCTTGACATTGGGAAGCTCAGCATCTTCTTACTTCTACTTAGAAATCCTAAATCCCTGGTTACAACTGTCTCCTGTTGGGACGTTCATGGAAAAGTTTGGCATCAACCCAGAGTTGGTGTGATGGTTTTCTGTTCAAATTTCACCTCACCCACTGTGCTGCCCAGGATGCTCCTCCTGGATGGAGGAGCTATCCATCCATGAGTATCTGCTAAGGTCCTAGGCCATATTCCCAATTCAGCAATGTACCATGTGTGACCAGACCAGGAAGAGTGTCTTCATAGGGTCATGACCCTGTGGTCATGGCTAGGATTGGAGACCCAAGTGTACTTCAGCACCCCCACATGACTTCCTGTTCCAATATGCCTTGTGGGACAAATTGCCTGCAGCAGGTGCCCATTCCCAGGACATCGTGATGCCTCCTTCAGCCAACTGAGTATATCAGCCCCTCACTGACATGGACAGTATGGCAGCCTGTGAGGCTGAATTAGGCTCCTGTAGCTTGGATGGAGTCAGATGTCTCATAGCCAGAGGGAACATGCCCACAACAAATGCTGATTCTTTGACTCCTGTTCTAAGAGTTTAGAATCTCTTTTGTGGCAAAAATACAACACTGTACTCACCTTCTTCCTCTTCCCCCTTCTAGTCTAACTGGGCCAGCCCTTTTCTTGAAATTTCCTCCATATCAGACAGGACATAAAGAGATTCCAGTTAGAATGGCCACACTGACACTATTGTGCTGTCATATTGCCTTCCTGTAACTGCAGGTTCTATGTGCAGCACAGCTGAGATAATTGCCAACCCATTCATAGGAGCCAAGTTGCCTAAGTCCCAGCCACAAGCCCTGAGGAGAGGGAAAACTTCCACTCTCCTACATGAGCCAGAAAATTCCATGGGCCTCCAAACAAAACTCCTGCATGCCAGCCCCTTCCACTCTACATACTGTAGATCTGCTCTCTTTCTCTCACATATCCCCAGAGGATTGGTAAACAAAATAGGCATTTCCTGAGTGGAATCAAAACCATGGAGGCAGCATTTTGCAGAGAAATTAAGGACTGGCAGTTCGATGGACTGCACTTTCTGCAAAAAATCTCACCTCAAAGAATATTGAGAGGAATTTCTGTACACATAAGTACTGGTGGTTTGAGAACTGAATTGGGATTATTTACCTCTGAGTTAATATTATTCATGGATTCATAGGTCCTGGGATCCATCACCTCTTCCCATTTCCTACATATATTTACAGGTTATGCCTCATGAAGTTGCTGAGACATTCCCTTATACATAGTAGCAAACTTTGCCCAGGAAATCAACATTTTAAAGCACCCATATACCTGAGATGAAAAAGCAAGATCCAGCACCTCCACTGTGATATGCGTTTACCCCAGTGGTTAGATTGCCCTCAATGTAAAACCTAGAAGGAATGAGAGAGATGTGAGCAGTTTTGAATTGTAAACATTTGGTATTCAGTTGTGAAAGATTCCCTCAATTTCCGTTGGTCCAAAAGATCAGAGCATATAATATTTCCTACAAAAACCTACTCCTCCTTCTGCCACATGCCTCCATGATTCCCTCTGACAATGGTCAGCGTGTTGAGCAGCTATAACACTCCTCTTCCTTAAGGGAACAGGGAACATCTTTCTCTCCTCATTATTCCTTAGACAATGGGATTTTTCCTGCAATGAAGGTTGCTGGCTGGAGTGTTCTCAAAAGTGATCTACAGTTTTTGAACGAAATTATTTTGATCTGCCTTGGGGTGGTTTTCTTCAAAACATATCACATAGTCAGATCTGCAGAGTTTGCTGTCATCTACCTTAAAGAGCCTGTTCAGATCATGCCAACCCTGCAGTGTCTCTACATTACTGCCTTGATTCAATCAAGTGAACCAAAAATGGTTGCTTAAGTATCAGATTTAATTGCAATCCCACTCTAAAAAGAGTATTCAGCAAGCATCTGTAGTACCAGGCTAAATGCTTCCCTAGAGACCTGAATGACTATGAAGACACTATTCCTTAAGATGAAACAACTCTGAGGAACACATTAATATGCTGTCAAGTCTATTGAATCACCAAGATTTTCAAGATGAAAATGCTCACCAGAGTCTGAAAGTGATTCATTTTGAATGTCACATTTTGGATTCAGGTTTAGCACATATTGGGACTTCATTTTTGCCTTTCAGCAAAAAATGGCATTCAAAGTATGACCTGCACAAGGGTTTGTGAAGAAAAATCTCTCTGGGAGGCAATCTGACCTCTCTGTAAAAGAAGTGAATTTCTATCCCTCAACGTTTTCCAACACAATATCAGCTTGAAAACAGATCTAGACAAAACCCATCTGCACATGGTCCTCGATTTACTCTGTTGTACCACCTTTGCATATTTATAGATATCAATTATTAAAGACTTGTATGAATTGGTGCTGAATACATAAATTAACTTCCCTGATATCATTCAGGATCCTTGGGTTAGGCAAAACCTGGTTTCCCTGTTCCATTCGAGGCTCAGGTCTCTCCTGTCCTCCTCAGGCTCTTGTTTGATCCCTCAGGTTCACTTTCCTGGAGAATGATTGTGCCAGGGTCTGTGACATTCACCTGTAGTCTGCATCTACCAGCTGCTGGTTAAGGGGTCCATGGAAATATGCCAGATGAAGGTTTTCTCAGTCATGCTATAGGCAGTCCAAGAGAATTACACCTTAAGTGAAGACACAATTTGAAGGTGTTTCTGCATCAAAGGATGAGTGGAAGGGCCGCCTGAAAAAAACATAGTGAGACAATTTCTGAGTGCACCATAATTTTAAGGCAACAGCTGGGGTGGTGGGGCTTGGCCCGTGGAGTGGGCATAGTATGTCTCTCCTACATTGTTAGCAACTTGCTATCCTCCTTCCTAAATGAGTAGTGATTAAATTCCCCCTCTCTTTATTGGGGAGCTCAGCAGCTCCTTATTTCTCCTTTCAAGTCCTTAATCCCAGGGTTTAGCTCTCTCCTTTTCAGACATTCATTGAATGTTTTGGCTAACACTATAGTAGTTGTGATGTTTTCTGGTTCAAACTTCACCTAACCCACCTAATTGGCCCACAATACTCTGGTCTGAAATGTAATTGACCATAGTTGTGCCTGGCTGCTAAGGCCCTAGTCCAGTTTCACAACCCAGGAAGGTACCAGCGTTGTGCAGACCAGGACAAGTGTTTCCAAAGGTTCATGTCCCTGCTGCCTGTGGGAGAATGTGTCCAGGGCACCCCCACATCTCTCCCTGCTCAACCACACCTGGTGGGGACCAATTGCTGGGATTGGAGCTCCATTGCCAGGAAATCATGATGCCTTCTCCTGCCAAGTGTGCACATCGTTTCCTTGTGGACATGGAAGATATGGCAGCCTGACTAATTTCATCAAGGTTTCCTATCTTGGATGGTGTCAGATGACTCAAAGCAAGAGGGGTCCCACCAAACTAATGCTCCCTCTACTTCTCTTGTGTGCTTCCCTCCTACCAAGACAACCGGGACAGCTCTTCACTTGAAGTTTCCACAACAGAATCCAGCACATTAAGAGGGTATGTTTGCCATGACAACAGTGAGATCATTGTGCTCTCATGTGGCTTTTCTGTGACTGAAGTCTCTATATGCCTTGCAGCTAGGATGACAGACAAGTCATTTGTGGGAGCCAATTTTGCCCAAGGCCAGGTAACATGTCCTTTTTCAAGAAAAACTGCATTCTCCTACATGAGCCAGAAAATCCCATGTCCTTCCAAACCAAACTCCTGCTCACCAGCCCTGTCCAATGTACATACTGGAGTTCTGCTCTCTTTTGCTCCCATGTCCCAATAGCACTGGCAACCAAGTTAGACATTTCTTGAGTCAGATCAAAACCAGAGTAGCAACATGCTGTGGAGAAATGAAGGACTGACAGTTCAATGGACAGGACCTCTAACTAATCTCACTGGAAAGAATGTAGAAAGTAATTCTTACAAACATATCTACTGGATGCTTGAAATCTGAATGGTGATCATTTTCTCTCTGAGCTAATATTACTCAGGGGCATATTGATCCTGTGATCCATCACCACTTCTCATTCATTATGCATATTCATAAACTATGCCTCCTGAAGTGACTGAGGCATTTCCTTATTCAGAGAAACAGACTATGCCCAGGAATTCCAAGTTTTCCAATCACCCACATACCTGAGGTGACAAGGAAGATCCAGCATATCCAGTGGGATATGCATTTGGCCCAGCTCATTGAATTTTTTCAACGAAACCTCAGGAGCAATGAAAACAAAGAAACAGGTGTGAGCAGTTTGGAATTGTAAAGGATTGGTGTTCAGATGTTGAAGACTTTCTCAATTTCCTTTTGTCCCAAAGACCAGATCATATTTTTCCTACAAATATCTACTTTTCCTACTGCCAAATTTACCCTCAGAAAATTGTCTTCTCATTCAGCAGCTATGATACTCTTCTCCTTTAAAGAGACAAAGATAAATCTTCCTCTCCTCATTACTCCTTAGACATTGGGATTTGACCTGCAAAAAAAGATGATGGTTGATTTATTTTCAATAGCAACCTACAGAGTTTTATAGAAATTATTTGGCTCTTCATTGGGGTAGTTTCTCTTGAAAGCATATCACATACTCATTTTGGAAAACATGCAGTCATCTAATTTACAGAGACACTTCGGATCATGCCAACCCTCCAGTGTCTCTTCATTACCTCCTCTGTCAAGGCAAATAAACACAAATGGTTGTATAAGTATCCAAATTAATTGCAAGTCCATTCTAAAGAGATTATTCGCAATAATCTTTGGTGCCAGCCAAAAATGCTTCCCCAGAGAACTGGATTGCTTTAAAGGCACTATTCATTAAGATGAGACAAATCTCAGGAACCCAGTGCTTATCATGGTCTTCATAATATTCTGGCAAGTACTGAATCAGCAACTTGTACAAGATGAATTTTATCACCAGGTTCTGAAATTGATTCTTTGCCATTTTCACATTTTGAAGCTTAATATTTCACATTTCAGACAGCACATATTGCGATTTCAGTGTTTCCTTTCACCAAGCAATAACATGCTAAATATGACCTGTATAAGGGTTTATGAAAGAGAATCTCTCTTGAGCACACTCCAGTCTTTCTGCAAAAAAAGTGGAATTCTACCCCTCAATGTTTTCCAACACAACCACAATATCAACTTGAAAACTGAGAGATTTAGACATAACCAAGTTACAGGTGGCACTCATCTTATTCAGTTTTTTGTCCTTTGCATATTTATAGACATCATTTATTAAAGACTTGTATGAATTGGTCCTGAGCACATGCATTATCCTAAGATGAGATCATTCAGGAGCTACAGATATTATGTAAAGACCTGTTTACCTGTACCATTGGGGGCCCAGGTCCCTCCTGTTCTCATCAGTCTCTTAATTGCTCACATTCTTGGAGGATGGTTGTCCCATTGTCTGTGGCACCTGTAGTCTGCATCTACAAGTTGTTGATTAAGGGGTTCACGGAAATGTGCCAGATGGCCTTTTCTCAGAGAATCATTAGGCAGTTCAAGAGAATTATACCTTATATGAAGACAATTTGAAGGTGTTTCTGCATCACAGGATGAATGGAATGTCCACCTGGAAAATCACAGCAAGACAGTTTCTGAGTACAATGTAATTGTAAGGTAACAGGTGAGGTGGTGGGCCTGGCTGATGGAGTGAGCACAGTATATCTCTCCTCGATTGCCAGCAACTTGCTAGCCTACTTCCTAAATGATTAGTAATTAAGTCCCTCTTCTCGATATTCATGAGCTCAGCAGCTCCTCACTGCTACTACAAGTCCTTAATCCCAGGGTTCAACTGACTCCTATTTGAACATTCACTGGAAGGTTTGGCATCAAACCAGAGTTGTGCTCTTTTTCAATTCAAACTTCACCTAAACCACCTTGCTGCCCTACAATGTACTCTGCTCTGAAATGTCATTGGCCATCATTTCAACTGACTGCTAAGGCCCTAGGCCAGTTTACCAACCCAGTAATATAGCAGGATTTTGCAGACCAGGACAAGAATCTTCCTATGGTCATTCCCCTGAGGCCTGTGTTATGCTTGGTGACCCACGTGTCCTTGGGCACCTCCTATTCTAATTGTGGTCCACCACACCAGGTGTGGCAATTGACTGGAGTGGGACCACATTCCCAAGAAATCATGATGCCTTCTACAGCCAAGTGTGCACATTACCCCCATGCAAACATGGAAAGTATAGCAGCCTGACTGCCATCAGCAGGGTCCCTTTACTTGGATGGAGTCAGATGTCTCAAAACCAGAAGGGTCACCCCCACAACACATACTTACTCCTCTTTTCTTGTCCTAGGAATTTAGAATTGCATTTATGGCAAGAAAAGACTCTTGGGACATGTAAGCTTCCACTTACCTCCTTTCAAAGAATGGCTGGGCCAGCCATTCTTTTGAAAGTTCCTCCACAGCCGCCAACACATGAAGATGTTCTGTTTGCCACGGCAACTGTGAAGCCATTGTGCTGTCATATGGTTTCTCTGTGACTGCAGGCAGTATTTGCTGTGCAACTAAGATGACATTCAAGCCATTCATTGAAATCCAAGATGCACAATGTGGCCGTCAATTTACTCAGCTTTTTGTCTTTTCCATATTTCTAGACATTTATTTAACACTTGTATGATGGTGCTGAATACATGAATTAGCTTAAGATGATACCATTCAGGAGCCACAGGGTTTATGTAAAGCCTGGTTTCTCTGTACCATTCGAGGTCCTGGAAAACTTTTTCCCTATCAGGCTCTTATTTTATTCTTCAGTTTCACATTCTTGTCTGATTGTTATGCCAAGCTCTATGACACTCACCTGTATTCTACATCTAACTGCTTCTTGGATAAGGGGTCCATGGAAATGTGCCAGATGACCTTTTTCAGACAGGCAATAGGTCAACAGAAATACACCTTAAGTGAAGACACATTTTGAAGATGTTCCTGCCTCAAAGGGTGAGGGGAAGGGCCCCTTGGAAAATTATGGCAAGAAAATATCTTAGTGCACTGTTATTTTATGGCAACAGTTGAAGTGGTGGGGCCTGGATGGTGGATTGAGCATAGTATCTCTCCTTGATTCCCAGCAACTTGCTACCCTCCTTCCTAAATGATTAGTGATTAAGTCACACTTCTTGACATTGCCAAGGTCAGCAGCTTCTCACTTCTACTTTCATGTCCTAAATCCAACAGTTCAACTGTCTCCTGTTTAGGCATTCATGGAAAGGTTTGGCATCACAACAGAGGTTGTTGTGATGTTTTCACTTCAAACTTCACCTAAATTACCAAGCAAACCAGCATTCTCCTGTGCTCTGAAATGTCATTGGCCATCATTGTGAGTGGCTGCTAAGGCCCTGGGCCACTTTCCCAACACAAGAGTGTACCAGGATTGTGCACCCAAAATGAATGACTTTGTAGGGCCGTGTACCTGTGTCTTATGCTAGGCTTGGTGACTCACAGGACCTCAGGAACCCCCTCTTCACTCTGTGGTCCACCACACCCTGTGGGAACAATTGCCTGCAGTGGGCTTCATTCCCTGGAAATCATGATGCCTTCTCCAGCTGATTGTGTTTGTCACCTCCTCAAGGATATGAAAGGTATGGCAGCCTGTCTGGCTTCAGCAGGGTCCCTTATTTTGGATGGAGTCAGATGTCTCAAAGTTAGAGGGACCAGGACCACAACACATGTTGACACCTTCCCTCCTCTCCTAGGAGTTGGAATTGCTTTTATTGCAAACAAAAGACCCCTGGGATTTGACTGCTTCCTCTTCCCTCCTATCAGCACAGCTGAGCAGGCCCTTCTCTTGAAGGTTCCTCCACAGCAACTAGCACATGAAGAGGTTCTGGATGCCATGGCAAACATGACACCATAGTGTTTTCCTATGTTTTTTTTTTTTCTGACTGCAGACAGTATGTGTTGTGAACATAGGATGACAACAAAGCAATTCATGGAAACCCAAGTTGCTCAATGTCCAGCAACAAGCTGAGGAGCAAAATAAGGCCTGCATTTTCCTATATGAGCCAGAAATTTCCATACCCTTCCAAACCAACTCCCCCATGACAGTCCCTTCCACTCTGCATACTGTAGCTCTCCCCTCTCTTGGTCTCATGATCCAGGAACACACAGAAAAAAAAGGCATTTCTTGAGTGGGATAAAAATCAGGGAAGCAGCTGTCTGTGGAGAAATGAAGGCTTTGCACTTCAACGGGTACAACTTTCTGCAAATAATCTCACTGCAAAGAATGTTGATAGAAATTCCTGCAAATGTAGCTACTGGAAATTTGATAACCGAACATGGATGATTTTTTCCCTGAGCAAATATTTTTCATGGATTCACAAATCCTGTGAGACATCACCACTTGAGATTCCCTATACATGTTTATACACTGTGCCTCGTCAAGGTGCTGAGACATTATTTTATTAGTGAAACAGTCCTCTCTGAGAAAGACCACCTTTTCAAGCACACACTTACATGAGGTGAAAAGCAAGGCACAGCACCTCCATTTGACCCAGTTAGATTTTACTCAAGGAAAAGACCAGGAGGAATGAAAAGAAAGAGACAGGTGTGAGAAGTTTTAGATTTTAAGGGGTTGGTATTCAGGTGTGAAAAATTCTCTCAATTTCCTTTGGTCCCAAACATCAGAGCATGTAATATTTCCTACAAAGCCCTACTTCTCCTGCTGCCATATCCCTCCATTATTCCCCCTGATAATTGTTTTTCCATTGAGGAACTACATTTCTCTTTTTCCTTAAAGTGACAGGAATAAACTTTTGTCTCCTCATGACTTCTGAGACATTGGGATTTGACCTGAAACAAAGGTTTCTGACTGGATTGTCCTCCAAAGCCATTTACAGAATTTGATAGAAATTATTTGGCTCTGCCATGGTGTGATTTCTCTGCAAAGAATATCACATAGTCAGTCCTGTAGAACATGCAGTCATCTACCTTAAGGTGCCCCTTCAGGTCATGAAAATATTCCATTTTATCAACCTTTCCTCCTCTATTCATTCAAGTGACCACAAAATGATTGGATAAGTCATCGATTCATTTGGAAGCCCATTTTGAAGACAGTGTTCACCAAGAATTTGTGGTGCAAGGAAAAAGTTCTTCCCCAATGACCTAGATTTCTTAAGAGTTGGTATTTCTCAAGATGAGACAACTCTCAGAAATACAGAGGATGTAAAGGTCTCATTAATATGCTGGCACATGTATTACATCAGCAAGATATACAACATGAAAATGTTCACCAGGGTCTAAAAGACATTCCTCTGCATTTTAGGGTTTTGAAGTTCAGGTTGAGAACATATTGGGATCTCATTGTTATCTTCAGCAGGGAATGGCATGCCAAATATTAGCAGCACTAATGTTCGGGAAGGAGAAGTGTTCTTAGGAGCACTGCAATCACTCTGCTAAAGAATTGGTGTTACACACCCCAACTTTGTCCAACACAAGCACAATATCAACCTGAAAAGCAATAGATGTAGAGAAATCAAAGCTGCATTTGGCATTGGGTGTACACATTTTCTGTGCTTGGATGTTTATAGGCATCATTTATTAAAGACTTGTATGAACTGGCAATGAATGCATAAGTTAACTACCACTGATGTCATTCAGGAGCCACAGGGGTTATTTGAACCCTTGTTTCCCTGTATTACTCAAGATCCAGGTGTATTACTAAGGAAGCATTTTTTCATACTTTTGTTAATTTTGAGGATGCCTTAGAGGATGCTGTATAAGGATGGGTGAAAAATTGTATGTTCTGACTTTTATCTGGGACATGAGGATGATATGATTCTGATGTTAGGGCATGGATGACTCAGGAAAGCCTATTTAAAATAATCCTAATGAAGAAATGAAATCAGAGACATTGGTTATGTGGCACAATTGGTGTGGATGCCTGCATTTTCAGCAAATAAGGACATGGAAGCTTGAAATGCTGTAGGATCTCCTTTCCTGCACCCTAAGTTGGACCACACCTTTCATATTTCTTATGGTTTCTCTGTTTTTAAAGTTAGGATTTCACATGGATTGTGTCTCCAATGTTGAACCATAACAGATTTTTGTTTAGATTTGTGATGTTCTGCTGCACTCTTTATTTCCAGAAACATCATTCAGTGGTCCATAGGTAAATTTGTATTTGTGTAATTTAAAGTGCTTGGGTGTATGTGTTGTGGGGAAGGAGGGCCTTTCCTACCAGGTCACATTCAAAGAATGCTAAAACTGCAAATGTTGAATGAGGTAACCCTTGTAAGTTTCAGGGTAAATTCAGCAATGGGGGAGGTCCTTTAAGTACTCAGCAATTGCACTTGTGATCAGTAACCATCCTTGCTTAAATCAAACTGGTCCTGTCTCCTTGCTGTATTTGAATACTATTTTCAGGTGAAGAAACTACCTGGAATGTTTGGGGAGACCACTCACAAGAGAACTTCTTTTAGGATCCCTCACAGAAGTTGGTTTCCTCTCCAACACACTTCTTCATTTAGTGCACAAGAAATACATTTTACACCTCCCTGTTTGAATATTTGATGTCCAGCTGTACCATTCCTCTGATTCAGATGTATGCATGTTCAAATTTCATGATATACCCTGTAGCAATGGCTGTATTGCAGCATCCTGTCTTCATCAAGCAACTGTTTCATCCCTCAAATTTTTCTTTCTGGAAGATCATTGTTCCAGGGTTGTGGCACTGGCCTGGATTTGGCAGCATCAAACTGCTGGTTAAGGTGTCCTAGGGAATGTGCAGAGGGTCCTTGTTTAGACAGGCAATAAGTTTGTCAAGAGAACTACCCCTCAAGTGAGAACACATTGTGAAAGTGTTTCTGCATGAAAAGGTGAGTTAAAGGGCACCTTGGAAAATCATAGCAAGAGAGTGTCATGAGTGCACTGTAATTGTAAGACAACAGCAGAAGTGGTGTGTCCTGGCCAGTGCAGTGAGCATAGAATGTCTCTTTTAGATTGCCAGCAACTTGCTAGCCTCCATCCTCAATGTTCAGTGATGAACTCGCTCCTTTCCACATTGGAATGCTCAGTCTCTCCTCACTTGTACTTAGAAGCCCAAAATTCCAGGTTCCAGCTGTCTCCTGTTGGGGCATTGATGGAAAGGTGTGGCAACACAACAGAGTTAGTGTGTTGTTTCCCAATTCAAACTCACCTAATTCACTGAGTTACCCCACATGTTCCTCTTTTCTGAAATTACCTTGGCCATCATTGTGACTGTCTCCTAATGCTCCAGGCCAGTGTCCCCATTCAGCAACGTACTGATTGAGTACAGACCTAAAAGAGTGCCTTTGAAGGTCCATGCCCCTGGGGCCTGTGTTAGGCTTGGTGACCCATCTGTCCTTAGGCACCACTGCTTCTCTCTCTAGTCCACTATTTTAGGTGGGGACCAAGTGCCTGCAGGGGGTCCCCATTCCCAAGAAATCTTAATGCCTGTTGAGGCCCAGTACACACAATGACACATCATGAATATGGATGGTATTTCATCAGAAATGAAATGAGAGAAAATACTTACATGGAACAATTAGTATGGAGGCCTGTAATCATATAAATATAAAAGTGGACTTTGAAATGTTGTAACTTCTCCTTTTCCTGCCTCCTAAGGTCTTTAACACCTTCATACTTCCATTGCTTCCTCTGTTTCCCAAGATAGGATTTCACATACATTGTATCTTCATTGCTTCATGGAAATAGAGATGGTTTTGTTTAGATTTCTGATGTTGTGCTCCACACTTAATTTCCATTTGCATCATACACTGGTCTATGTGCAAATTCTGTACTTATGTAAATTGGAGTGTTTGGGTGTATGAGCTGTGTTGAAGGATGGCCTTTCCTACCATGCCATATGCCAGGAATGCTAAATCTGCATCTGCTTAATGAGGTATAACTTGTAAGCTTCAGTATAGAGTCAGCAATTTGGAGGGGCTTTTGGTTCTCAGTTTTTCCCTTGTGTTCAGTAACTATCCTTGATAACAGAACAATCTGGCCACTATTTCTTGCTGCAGTTGAATAAATTTCCTGGAATGTTTGGGTAGACCACTCACTAGGACAACCTGTTTCAGAGTCCCTTCATGTAAGTTGGTTTGCTCTCCAACACCCATCTTCATTTAGTGCAGATAATACTTTGATAATATTCAAATAGTGCTTCCTGTTTGAATATTCAATGTTCCAGGTATTTACCATTCCTCTCATTCAGTAGGATGCATATTCAAATTTTGTTTAATGCCCTGTATCAATGTGCTCATCCTGCTCTTATCAGGCACTTGTTTCATCCTTGCATGTTTGTAGACCTCATTTATTAAAGACCTTTTGAATTGCAACTGTATACATAAGTTTACTTTCACTGATATCATTCAGCACCGACAGAGGATATGTAAAGCCTGGTTTCCCTGTATCACTTGAGATCCAGGTTTATAACTTATGAAGCATTTTCTCACACTTTTGATTATTTTGAGAGATATCTTAAGAGACTCTGTGTATGGCTGGGTGAATGATGGTGTGTTCTGTTTTTAAGCAAGACAATGAGAATGATTTGATTCTGATGTTAGTGCAGGGATGACCTAAGAAAGCACATTTAAATAATTCCATTGAAGACATGAAATCAGGGATATCAGTTATGTATCATGGTTGTTGTGGATGCCTGCAATTCTTTCAAATAAGGACTTGGAATATCAACATGCGGTAGGATCTACTTTTATTGTAACCTATGTGCTAATCCACCTCTCATACACTGTTGTTTTCTCTGTTTTGTAAGGTAAGGTGTTACATATATTGTTTCTCCATTGCTGCATCCTAGCAGAGATGTTTTTGTTTATATTTGTGATGTTGTGCTACACACTTTATTTCCAGAGGCACCATTCAGTGTTACATATGCAAATCTGTACTTGTGTCAATTGAAGTGCTTAGTTGTATGTGCTGTGGTGAAGGAAGACCTTTCCTACCAAGTCATATGCCAGAAAAGCTAAATGTTCATTTGCTTAATGATATATCCCTTGTAAGCTTCAAGGTTGAGTCAGCAGTTTGAAAGGTCTATTCTTTATCAGTAATTGCCCTTGTGTTCAGTAACTATAATTGATTACAGAACACTCCGGTCCATATATCTTGCTGCATTTGAATAAATTTCCTGGAATGTTTCGGAAGTGATCTCACAAGGACAACTTCTTCTAGAGTACTGTCACACAAGTTAGTATCTCTTCAACACCCATCTGCATTTAGTGCACAAAAATACCATTTATTCCACCCTGTTTGAATATTCAATTTCCAGGCCTTTTACCATTCCTCTCGATCAGCAGTATGCATATTTATATTTCATGTAATGGTCTGTAACAATGTGCTTATCCTGCCCTCATCTGGCACTTGTTCATCTCTCAATTTCGGGTTTTTGGAGGATCATTGCTCCAGTGTGTGTGACCCTGGCCTGTAGTTGGCATCTTCAAGCTGCTGGTTAAGGTGTATTTGGAAATGTGTAAAGGGTCTTTGATGAGACAGGTGCTAGTTAGATCAGGAGTATTACACATTCAGTGAGAACACATTGTGAATTTGTTTCTGCATTAAAGGGAGAGTTAAAGGGCCCCATGGAAACTCACCTCAAGACAATTTATTAGTGCCCCCTAATAGTAAGAATACTACAGAGGTTGTGGTATCTGCTGAAGGAGTGAGCATTGAATGCCTCTTCTAGATGGCCAGCAACTTGCTATCCTCCATCTTAAATGTTTATTGATGAAAAACCTCCCCAAAACATTGGGGAGCTCAGCTCTATTCACTTATACTTAGAAATCATAAATCCCAGAATTCAGATGTATCCTCTGTGGCTTTCATGGAAACCTGTGGAATGACAGCAGAGTTTGCATGTGGTTTCCTGGTTCAAACTTCACCTAACCCACCAACTCACCCCACATGCTCCTTTTCTCAGAAATGTCATTGGCCATCATTGGGAGTAGCCTCTATTGCCCTAGACCTGTTTCCCACCCCAGAAATATACCCAGTGAGTCCAGACAATCAGGAATGTGTTCATAGGTACATGACCGTGGGGTCTGTTCTAGGCTTGGTTACTCACCTATCCTTGCAAGCCCCCGCTTCTCTCCCTGGTGCCCTACTCTTGGTGGGGAACAAAAGCATGCAGGTGGAACTCCTTTTCAGAAAATCATAATGCCTTTTGTGACCAAATAAGAACATTGCACACTCGAGGACATGGATAGTATGGAAATCTATCAGCTTTCAACAGGGTCCCTTATCTTGGATGATATTGGATATCTCAAATCCCAAGGGGGCACACACTCTAAACACCCTGGTTACTCTTCTCCTGTGTTCAGAGATTAAGACCACATTTGTGGCCAACCAAAGACACCCAGTTCTTGCCTGTTTTATCTTTCCCTTCCCAGCACAATTGGAATTGTGCTTTTCTTGGAGGTTCCTCTGCAATAGCTAGAACCTGAATTGATTCTGGTTTTCATGACAACTATGATGCCATAGTGCTCTCATGCATCCATTCTGTGAATACACAGGGTGTGTGCACTGAAGTGAGTATGACATCCAAGCTAGATTTAGAAGCCCAAGTTTCTCAAAACCCAGAATCAAGATCTGGAAAAAGAAATAAAACATGCGTTCTCCTACATGAGCCAGAAAATTCCATGCCCTTCCAAATAAAACTCCAACATGCCAACCCCTTTCACTCTGCATACTGTAGCTCTACTCTCTTGCCTTCATTTCCCAGGAGAACAGAGAAAGAAGTAAGGCAATTCCTGAATGCAATCAAAACTAGTGTAGCACAATTTTGCTTACAAATGAAGGCTTGACAGTTCAATGGTTCTGTAAATAATCTCACTACAAAGAATGTTGAGAGAAATTTGTGCAAAAGCAACTACTTGAAGTATGAAAACTGAATGTGGATCGTTCCTCTCTGAAGAAATGTTATTCATGGATTCACAGTCCTGTGAGCCATCACCTATTCCCATTCCTTATGTATATTCAAGCACTGTGCCTCCAAATGATCCTGAGACATTCCCTTATTAGGGAAGTAAACTTTTCCCAGGAATGCCAGTATTTTCAAAAAAACACTTACCTGGGATGAAAAGCAAGGTACAGCATCAATGCTGGGATATGCATTTGCCCCTGATGCTCTGTATATTCTCAAGCAAAAAATGCCAGAAGGAGTGAAAGGAAAGAGAAAGATGTGAGCAACTTCCAATGGTGAGGGCTTGGTGTTCAGGTGTGAAAGATTTTCTCAATTTCCTTCATTCCTAAAGATGCCAGAATATAATATTTCCTACAAGACCTAATACTTCTTGCCACATGCCTCCATGGTTCCCTGGATATTCATATTCTCATTGAGGAGATACAACTCTCTTTTTCCTTAAAGGAACAGTGATAAAACTTTGTGTCCTCATGACTACCTATACATTGAGGTTTGACATGCAAAAAATGGTTTCTTACTGGTTTGCTTTCCAAAGTCATCTACAGAATTCTATAGAAATGATGTGGCTCTGCCATGGGTCATTTTTCTGCAAAGTATGTCAAATAATCTGGCCTGCAGAACACTCAGTCATCTACCTTAAGGACCTCATTCTGATCATGACAAGCCTAAAGTATCACAAACTTTCTTTTTCTGTTCAATCAAGTGAACACAACATGCAGGATAAGTCTCGGATTTAATTGGAAGCCCATTCAAAAGAGAGTGTTCAGCAAGTAATTGTGGTGGCAGACAAAAAGGTGCTCACAGAGACCTAGATTTGTTAGGATTCAGTACTCCTGAATATGAGACAACTTTCAGAAATGCACAGGTTTTAAGGGTCTCGTTAATATACTGGCAAGTGTATTGCATCAGCAAGTTCAACAACATGAAAATGTTCACCAGGGTCCAAAATGGGTTCTTCTCCATTTTTGAATTTGAAGGTCAGGTTGAGAACATTTTGGGACTTCATTGTTGCCTTTCAGCAGTGAATGACTTTCAAAATATCACCTGCAAAAATGCTTGCACAGGAGAAGCCTACTGGGGCCCACTGAAGTATCTCTGCAAAAGAAGTGTTCTTCAACACCTCCAAGGTTTCCCACACAACCCGTATATCAAAATGAGAACCAATATATGTAGACAAAACACAGCTGCAGGTGACCTTGATGGTTCTCAGTTTCTTGTGCCTTGCATGTTTATAGACCTCATTTATTAAAGACTTGTTTGAAGTGGCACTGAGTACATGTTTACTTCCGCTGATATTATTCCACACCCACAGGGTCTAAATCGACCTTGGTTTCCCTGTATCAATTGAGATCCAGGTTCATTGCTAGTGAACCATTTCTCTCAGACTTCTGATTATTTTGAAGGATATCTAAAGAGATGCTGTGTATGGTTGGGTGAATGATGGTTTGTTCTGATTTTTAGTTGAAAATGAGAATGATTTGACTATGATGTTAGTGCAGGGATGACTCAAGAAAACCAATTTAAAATTATTCTATGGAAGAAATAAAATCAGGGACATTAGTTATGTTTCAAGATTGGTGTGGATGTCTCTGTTTCTTTCAATTAAATACTTGGAATTTGGAGATGCTGTAGGATCTCCTTTTCCTGTGTCCTAAGTCCTATCACAACTTTATCCTTCTCTTGTTTTCTCTGTTTTGCAAGTTAAGATTTTTCACATATTTTGTCTTCATTGTTGAATCTTAACAGAGATGTTTTTGTTTAGATTTGTGATGTTGTGCTGAACACTATTTTGAGAGGTATCATTCAGTGGTCCATATGCAAATTTGTAATTGTGTAAATTGATGTGCTTACGTGTATGTGCTCTGGTCATGGAAGGCATTTCCTATCAAGTTATATGCCAGAAAAGTTAAATTTGCAACTGCCTAATTCGGCATACCTTGTAAGCTTCAGGATAGAGTCAGCGATTGGGAGGGACTTTTGGTTCTAGTAAGCACTTGCATTCAGTAACTATTTTTGATTACAGAAAAATCTGGTCCCAACTTCTTGCTGTATTTGAAGAAAGTTCCTGGAATGTTTGGGGAGCCCACTCAACAGAACAACCCCATTCAGCATCCCTTCATAGAAATTGGTTTGCTCTCCAACACCCATCTGCATTAAGTGTACAGACATAACATTAGTCCCCACTATTTGAATATTCAATTTCCAGGCTTTCTACCATTCCTCTCTTCCAGCAGGAAGCATTTTGAAATTCCGTGTGATGCCCTGTAAAAATGTTCTCACCCTTCCCTCATCAAACCCTTGTTTCATCCCTCAATTTCACATTTTTGGAAGATCATTGTTCCAGGGTGTGTGATCCCGGCCTGTAGTTGGCATCTTCAAGCCGCTGCTTAAGGTGTAGTTTGAAATGTACAGAGGGTCTTCATTGAGGCAGACACTAGACAGTTCAAGGGAATTACACATTCAGTGAGGACACATTGTGGAAGTTCTTTTGCATCAGAGAATGAATTGAGGGATCTCTTGGAAACTCAGAGCAATGCAATTCTGAGTGCATCCTAATTGTAAGACTACTGCAGAGGGAGTGGGGCCTGGCTGGTGGAGTGAGCATTGAATACCCCTCCTAGGTTCCCTGTAACTTGGTACTCTCCATGCTAAATGTTTTGTGATGAAAAACCTACTCAACATATTTGGTAGCTCAGCCGATCTTCACGTGTACTTAGAAATGTTAAATTCCAGATTCCAGATGTCTCCTGCTGTGGCATTCATGGAAAAATGTGGCATGACACCAGAGTTGGTGTGCTGTTTCCTGATTCAACCTTCACTTAAACCACCATGCTGCTCCACAAGCTCCTGTTCTCTGAAATATCATTGGTCATGATTGTGAGTGGCTGCTAATGCCCTAGATGAGATTCTTTCCTCAGCAGTGTACCTCGTGAGTCCAGACAAGGAGGAGGGTGTTCATACATTCATGCCTTGAGGGCCTGCCTATATGCTTGGTGAGCCACCTATCATTGCACACCCCATTTTCCCCCTGGTGCACTACTCATGGTGGGGACAAATTGCCTGCAGGCAGTCCTTATTCCCAGGAAATCATAATGCGTGGTGCTGTCCAGTGAGCATATTCCACCCTGTAGGTCATGGACGATATGGCAATCTGTCAGCTTTCAGCAGGGTTCCTTGTCATGAATGAAATCCAATGTCTCAAAGCCAAAGAGGCATGCCCTTTACACACCCTGATTCCTCCTCTCCTGTGTTCAGAGATTAGAATCAAATTTGTGGTCAACAAAAGACACCTGTGACTCTCCTTCTTTCTTTCCAACACAGCTGGAAATGAACTTTTCTTGAAGGGCCCTCTCCAGTAGTGAGAACCTGAAGAGATTCCAGTTGCCATGGAAACTGTGAGGCCATGTTGCTGCCATATGGCCCTTCTGTGAATGTCCCTTGTATACACAGAAAAGTGAGTATGACATCCAAACAAGTTTTAGAAAACCAAGTTTCTAAAGTCACAGCAACAAGGCCTGGAAAAAAAGAAAAGCTTCATTTTCCTACATGAGCCAGAAAATTCCATACCCTTCCAACATAATTCACTCATGCCTGCCCCTTCCACTCTGAATGATGTAGATCTCCTTTCACTTGATGTCATGTCCCAGGACCACAGTTCAACAAGTAAGGCATTTCTTGAGTGGATTCAAAACCATGGTAGCACCATTTTCCTTAGAAATGAAGGTTTGACAGTTCAATGGTTGGAAATATCTGCAAATAATCTCACTGCAAAGAGTGTTGAGCGAAATTCCTGCATACATAACAATTGGAATTATGAAAACTGAATGTGGAAATTTTTTCTCTGAGAAAATTTTTCATGGATTCACAGATTCACAGGTCCTGTGAGCCATCCCCTCCTCCCATTCCTATAAAAATTTACACCCTGTGCCTCCAAATTATGCTGAGACATTCCCTAATTTGGGAAGCAGATTATCCCATGAAAACCAACTTTTTCAAAAAACTCAGTTACATGAGGTGAAAGACAAAATCCAGCATCATCACTCGGGTATGCATTTTTCCCTGCCGGTCAGAATTTTCTCAAGGAATAAAGGCCGGGAAGAGCAAAAAGAAAGAGAAATGTTTGAACAATTTTAAATGGTAAGGGCTTGTTATTCAGAAGTGAAAGATTTTCTCAATCTCCTTCAGTCACAAAGATCAGAGAATATATTTACTACAAAGACCTACTCCTCCTACTGCCTGCCACAGACCTCCATAGTTCCCTTGGATAATTGTCTGCTTATTGAGGAGATACACCTCTCTTTTTCATTAAAGGGAGAGTGATGAAACTTTGTCTCCTCATGACCACCTAGACATTGGGATTTGACCTAGAAAACAGTTTTGCGCTGGTTTGTTCTCCAAAGCCATAATTGATAGAAATTATATGGCTTCATCTTGAGTAGTTTCTCTGCCAAGCATGTCACATAGTCAGGCCTGCAAATGGTCCTTAAGGAGCCCATTCAGATCATGACAACAAAATGGTGGATAAGTCTCAGATTTAATTGGCAGCCCATTGTAAGAAAGTATTTAGCAAAGAGCTGTGGTGCCAGAAGAAATGTTTTCACAGAGACCTAGATTTCTTATGAATTGGTAATCCTGAAGATGAGATAACTCACAGAAATGCAGAGGTTTTAAGGGTCTCATTAGCATACTCACAAGTGTATTGCATTAGCAATTTCAACAACATGAAACTGCTAACCAGGGTCTGAAATGGGTTCTCCATTTTTGCTTTTTGAAGTTCAGGTTTAGCACTTCTTTGGAATTCTTTGCTGCCTTTCAGCAATGAATGACTTTTAAAACATCACCTTCACTAGTGATTGCAAAGGAGATGCATACTGGGGCCCACTGCAGTCTTTCTGCAAAACAGTGCGCTTCTACACCTCAACATTGTCCCCAAAACCCCAATATCTCCTTGACAACCGAGAGATGTAGACAAAACAGGTGCAGGTAACCCTGGCTGTTCTCTATTTGTTGTGTTTTTCATGTGTTTACACATAATTTAAAAACGACTTCTTTGAATTGGAACTGAATACATAAGTTTCCTTCAGTTGATATAATTCAACAGCCACATGGCTATGTAAAACCTGGATTCCCTGCACCACTCGAGATTGTTTCATTACTAGTGAACAAATTTTTAGATTTTGATCATTTTGAGGAATGCATTAAGAGATGCTGTGTATGGGTGGGTGAGCCATGCTATGTTCTGATTTTGAGGAAGAAAATGAGAATGATTTGATTCCACGTTAGTGCAGGGATGACCCAAGAAAGCAATTTCGAAGTAATTCTATTGAAGAAATGATATTAGGGACAATAGTTATATTTCCCAATTGGTGTGGACGCCTGTATTCTTTCAAATAAGGATTTGGAATATCAACAAGCTGTAGGATCTCCTTTTCCTGTGCCCTAAGTCCTATCACACATTTCACCCTTTGTTGTTTTCTCTATTTTGAAAGTTAAGGTATTTCACATATTGTGTTTTCATTGCTGCATCTTAACGGAGATGTTTTTATTTAGATTTGTGATGTTGTGCTGTACAATTTATATCCAGAGGCATCCATCTGTGGTCCAAATGCAAATTTGTACATGTGTAAATTGAAGTGTGTGGGTGTATGTGCTGTGGAAAAGGACAGCCTTTCCTAACAAGCCATTTGCCAGGAAAACTAAATCAGCATCTGCTAATGAGATCTCCTTTGTAAGCTTCAGGGTACAGTCAGCAATTTTGAGGGGCTTTTGGTTATCAGTAATTGCACCTGTGTTCAGTAACAATTTTTAATTACAGAGCAATCTGGACACTATTTCTTACTGTATTTGAATAAATTCCTGGAATGCTTGGGGAAAACACTCACAAGGACAACCTCTGATAATGTCATCACAGAAGTTGGTTTCCTGTCCTATGCCCAGGGGCATGTAGTGCACAGAAATACCCTTTACTTCTCCCTGTTTGAATATTCAATATCCAGGTTTTCTACCATTCCTATCTTTCAGCAGGATGCATGTTCAAATGTTGTGTGATGCCTGTAACAATGTGCTCATCCTGTCCTCATCAGGCACTTGTTTCATCTCTCAATTTCACATTTTTTGGAGGATCATTGTTCCAAAGTGTGTGACCCTGGCCTGTATTTGGCATCCTCAAGCTGCTACTTAAAGTGTAATTAGAAATGTGCAGTTGATCTATGGTGAGATAGGTCCTAGGAAGTTCAAGAGAATTACATATTCAGTGAAGACACATTGTGAAAGTGCTTCTACATCACAGGGTAAGTTGAATGGTCCTCGGAAGCTCACAGCAAGGCAATTTCTGAGCACACCCTAGTTGGATGACTACCATAGAGTTAGTGGGAACTGGCAAGTGGATTGAGCTTCAAATTCATCTCGTACATTGCCAGAAACTTGATATCCTCCATCTTAAATATTTACTGATGAACAACCTCAAACAGTGGAGAATTCAGCAGCTCCTCACTTATACTTAGAAAATCTAAATCCCAGATTCTACATGTCTCCTGTTGAGGCATTCGTGGAAAGGTGTGACATGACACCAGAATTGGTGTGCTGTTTCCTGACTCAACATTTACCTGACCCACCATGCCGCCCCACATGCTTCTTTTATCTGAAATGTCATTCATTGGTCATTATTGTGAGAGGCTGCTAATGCCCTAGACCAACATGCCATCTCAGCAATGCACCCAGTGCATCCACAGTAGCCAGAAGCTATTCAGAGTTCCATGCCCCTGTGGTATGCTGTAGGCTTGGTGACCCACCTCTCATTGTGCACTTCACTTTTCTCCCTTTTGCATTACTCCTTGTGGGGTCCAATTGCCTACAGGCAGTCCCCATTCCCAGGAAATCATAATGCATGCTGCAGCCCAGTGAGCACATCACCCCGTTGATAACATGGATGGTATGCCAACATATCAGCTTTCAACATGGTCCCTTATCTTGAATGAAGTCCATGTCTCAAAGCCCAAGGCAGCATGCCCTCCACACACCCTTATTACCTTTCTCCTATATTCAGAGATTAGAATCACGTTTGGGGTCAACAAAAAACTCCTGCTGTCACTTCCCAGCAGAGTGAGAATTGAGATTTTCTTGAAGTTTCCTCTGCAGTAGCCAGAACCTGATGAGATTCCAGATGCCATGGCAACCGTGACACCATTGTACTGTCCTATGATCTTACAGTGACCGCACACAGTCTGTTAAGCACAGCAATGATGATATCAATCTAGTTCTAAAACACAAGTTTCTCATGGCCCTGCAAAAAGACCTGCAAAAAGAAAAAAATCTGCATTCTCCTACATGAGCCAGAAAATTCCATGCCCTTCCAAACACAACTCCAGCAAGCTAGCCCTTCCACTCTGCATACTGTAGCTCTCCTCTCACTTGCTCTCATGTCCCATGAGCAAAGGGCAACAATAAGGTATTTCTTGTGTGGAATCAAAACCAGGGTAGCACCATTTTTTTTAGAAATGAAAGCTTGACAGTTCAATTCTTAGAAATATCTGCAAAAGATCTCACTGCAAACAATGTTGAGAGAAATTCCTGCAAACATAACTACTGGAGGAACATAAACTGAATGGAAATGATTTTGCTCCGAGAAAATATTATTCATGGATTCACAGATCCTGTCAGCCATCACTTCTTCCAATTCCCTATACAAATTTGCACACTTGCCTCCAGATGATGCTGAGATATTCCCTAATTCAGGAAACAGACTGCTCCCAGGAAAACCAGCATTTTATAACACCGACTTACCGGAAGTGAAAAGGAAGGTCCAATATCATGACTGCAGTATGTAATTGTCCCAGTTGGTCAGAATTTCCTCAAGGAAAAAAGGCCCAGAGGAGTGAAAAAAAAGAGAGTTGTGAGCAATTTATTGTGGTAGGGCTTGGTGTTTAGGGGTGAAATATGTCCTGAATTTCTTTCAGTCACAAAGATCAGAGAATTTATTTCCTACAAAGACCGACAATTACTACTTCTACATGCCTCCATGGTTCCCTCAGAAATTTGCTCATTGATGAGGTACAACTCTCTTTTTTATTAAAGCAACAGTGATAAACTTTTGTTTCCTCATGACCACATTGACAATGGGATTTGACCTGTAACAAAGGATTCTGGCTGAGTTGTTCTCCAAATTTATGTACAGAATAAGAAAGAAATTATGTGATCCTGCCTTGAGTGGCTTCTCTGCAAAGTGTCAGACCTGAAAAACACAGTCATCTACCTTAAGGAGCCCATTCAGATCATCCCAACCCTAGAATAGCTCAACCTTTTCTCCTCTATTCAATCAAGTGAACACAAAAAGGTGGATAAGGCTGAGATTGAATTGGAGACCCTTTTGAAAGAGATAATTCAGCAAGCATTTGTGGTGCCAGGAAAATGGCTTCCACAGAGACCTAGATTTCATACAAGATGGTATTCCTGAAGATAAGATAACTCTCAGAAACATAGAGGTTTTAACAGTCTCATTAGTATACTGGCAAATGATTGTATCAGCAAGTTCTACAACATGAAAAATGTTCACCAGAGTCTAAAATGAGTTCTTCTCCATTTTCAGTATTTGACATTCAGGTTGAGGACCTATTGGAACTTCATTTTTGCCTTTCAGCAGTGAATGACTTTCAAAATATCAACTTCATTAGTGTTTGCAAAGGAGAAGCCTTCTGGGGCTCACTGAAGTTTCTCTACAAATCAGTGGGCTACTATGCCTCAACAATGTCCAACACAAACCCAATATCAACGTGAAGACCAAGAGATGTAGAAAAACCACAGCTGAATGTGACCCTGGCTGTTCTCACTATGTTGTGATTTGCATTTTATGGACATCACTAATTAAAGTCTTCTTTGAATTGGCACTGAATATATAATTTTACTTCCACTGATAAAATTCTGCACCCCCAGGGGCTATGTAAAGCCTGGTTTTCCTGTATTAATCAAGATCCAGGATCATTACTACTGAAACATTTTTTCAGACTTTTGATCATTTTGAGGGATGTCTTATGAGACTCTCTGTTTGGGTGGGTGAATGATGGTATGTTCCAGTTTTATGCAAGACCTTGAGAATGATTTGATTTTGAAATTACTGCAGGAAAGACCCAAGGAAGTGTACTTAAAAAAATTATGATGAAGAAATGAAATCAGGAACATTAGTTATGTTTCACGATTGACATATATGTCTGTAATTCTTTCAAATAAGGACTTGGAAATTTGACATGCTTTAGGATCTCCTTGTCCTGTGCCCTCAGTCCTATCACCTCATTCATACTTCTGTTGCTTCCCTGTTTTGTAAGTTAATATTGTTCACATATTGTGTCTTCATTGTTGCATCTTAACAGAGATGTTTTTGTTTAGGATTGCAATGTTGTGCTGCACACTTTATTTCCAGAGGCATCATTCAGTGGTCCATATGCAAATTTGTACTTGTGTCAATTGAAATTCTTGGGTATATGTGCTGTGGAGGAAGGACATTCCTAACAAGTCATATGCCAGAGAAGCTAAATCTGTGTCTGCTTAATTAGATATACCTTGTAAACTTCAGGATATTGTCAAAAATTGGAGGGATAAATGGTTATCAGTAATTGCATTTGTGTTGAGTACCTATCATTGATCACAGAAATTTCTGGCCCCTAAGACTTGCTGCATTTAAATAAATATCTTGGAATGTTTGGGTATACTGATAACATGGACAATCTCTTGCTGATTCCCTTCACAGAAGTTGGTTTCCTCTCTAACACACACCTGCATTTAGTGAACAAAAACACCATTTATTTCTACCTTTGTGAATATTCAATTTCCAGACTTTCTGCCACTCCTCTCTTTCATCAGGATGTATGTTCAAATTTCATGTGATGTCCTATAATAATGTGATCATCATGTCTTCGTCAAGCCCTTCTTTAATCCCTCAAATTCATGCTTTTGGAGGATCATTGTATCAGGGTGTGTGAAATTGGCCTGTAGTCAGCATCTTCAAGCAGGTGGCTGAGGTGTATTTGGAAATGTGCAGAGGGTCTTTGATGAGACAGGCACTAGACAGTTCAGAAGTATTACATGCTTAGTGAGGGCACATTGTGAAAGTGTTTCTGCATCAAAGGGTGAATTGAAGGGCCCCATGGGAACTCACTGCAAGACAATTTCCGAGTGCATGTTAATTGTAAGACTACTATGGAAGCAGTGAAGCCTGGCTAGTGAGATGAGCATGGAATGCCTCTCATAGATTGCCAGAAACTTGCTAGCCTTCATCATAAATGCATATTGATGAACACCCTCCTGAAAGGAGGAGGGGAGGTCAGATGCTCCTCATTTGTACTTAGAAATCATAAATCCCAGATTTCAGATATATCCTGCAGCATCAATCATGGAAAGTTGTGGAATGACACCAGAGTTGGTGTTTGCCTTACCCTCCAAGCTGCCCTGCATGCTCCTCTTCTCTTAAATGTCACTGGCCATCATTGTGAGTGGTTGCTAATGCCCTAGACTTGTTTTACACCCCAGCAATGTACCCAGTGTGTCCAACCAGCTGGAATGTGTTCATAGATCCTTGCCCCTCGGCCTGTCCTAGGCTGGGTGACCCAACTATCCTTGTGCACCCCACCTTCTCTCCAAGGTGCACTACTCCTTGTGGGCAACAATTGCCTGAAGGCAGAACCCATTCCCAGAAAATCATAATGCCTGCTGCAGCCAAATGAGCATATTACCCCTCCAAGCACATGGACATTTGGCAACCTGTCATCTGTCAACAGGGTCCCTAATCTTGGCTGATGTTGGATGTCTCAAATACCAAGAGAGCATACCCTATGAACACCCTGGTTACTCTTCTCTTGTGTTCAGAGTTTAGGATCACATTTGTTGTCAATAAATGGCACCTGTGATGCCCCTGTTTTCTCTTGCCTCCCAACACTACTGGAGTCGTCCTTACCTTGAAGTTTCCTCTGCAGTAGCTAGAACCTGAACTTATTCCGACTGTCATTGCAAATGTGATGCCATAGTGCCGACATGCATCCATTCTGTGAATGCACGGGGTATGTGCACTGAAGTGAGTATGACATCCAAGCTAGTTTTAGAAACCCAAGTTTCTCAACGACAAGCAACAAGACCCAGAAAAAGAGAAAACCTGCATTCTACTACATGCACCAGAAAATTCATTGACCTTCCAAATAAAACTCCAACATGCCAGCCCCTTTCACTCTGCAAACTGTAGCTCTACTCTCTCTTGCCTTCATGTTCCAGGAGAACAGGGAAAGAAGTAAGGCAATTTCTGAATGCAATCAAAACCAGTAGCACAACTTTGCTTACAAACGAAGGCATGACAGTTCAATGGTTCTGCAAATAATCTCACTGCAAAGAATGTTGAGAGAAATTCTTGCAAAAGCAACCACTTGAAGTATGAAAACTGAATGTGGATCATTGCTCTCTTAGGAAATGTCCTTCATGGATTCACAGTCCTGTGAGCCATCACCTCTTCCCATTCTCTACATATATTCAAGCACTGTGCCTCCAAATGATCCTGAGACATTCCCTTATTAGATGTGTATACTTTTCCCAGGAATGCTGGCATATTTAACCACCCACTTACCTGAGGTCAAAAGCAAGGTCCAGAATCATCACTGGGACATAAACTTGGTCCTGATGTCCTCTATTTATTCAAGCATAAAAGGCTAGGAAGTGTGAAAAGAAAGAGAGAGGTGTTGGCAATTTGTGATTGTAAGTGCTTGGTGTTCAAGGGTGAAAGGTTTCCTCAATTTCCTTCATTCCCAGGACCCCAGAATATAATAGTTCCTACAAAACCTACTCCTTCTACTGGCACACGCCTCCATGTTTCCGTCAGATAATTGTCTACTCATTGAGGGGGTACCACTCTCTTTTTCCTTAAAGGAGCAGTCATAAATCATTGTCTCCTCGTGACTACCTAGCGATTGGGATTTGACTTGCAAGAAATGTTTCTGGCCAGATTTTTCTCCAAAGCCATCTACAGAATTTGGTAGAAGTGATGTGGGTCTGCCTTGGGTCATTTCTCTGCAAAGCATGTCACATAGTCAGACCTGCAAAACACACAGTAATCAAGCTTAAGGAGCCCATTCAGGTCATGACAACCCCAGAGTATCTCAACCTTACCTCCTCTGTTCAATCAAGTGAGCACAATTCAGTCAATAAGTCTCAGACCTAATTGAAGCCTTTGAAAGCAGCTGTGATGCCAGGAAAAAGTTTTCCACAGAGACTTAGATTTGTTAGGATTCTGTACTCCTGAATATGAGACAACTCTCAGAGATGCACAGGTTTCAACGGTCTCATTAGCATGATGTCAATTGCATTGCATCCACAAGTTCTACAACATGAATATGTTCATGAGGGTCTAAAATGTGTTCTTCTCCATTGTCATGGTTTGAAGACCTGGTTGAGCCTCTCTAGGGGCTTCATTGTTGCCTTTCAACAGTGCATGGCTTTCAAAACATCACCTGCACAAGTGTTTGCATAGGAGAAGCCTAGTGAGGCCCATTGAATTCTCTCTGAGAAAGCAGGGGGATTCTTCACCTCAAATTTTTCCTACACAACCCCAGTATCAATCTGAGATCTAAAAGATGTAGACAGAACACAGCTGCAGGTGACCTTGGCTGTTCTCAGTCTCTTGTGCTTTGTTTGTTTATAGACCACATTAATTTAAGAATTGTTTGAATTGGCACTGAATACAAAAGTTAACTTCTGATGATATCATTCAGGGACTCTGTAAGACCTGATTTTTCTGTATCAATCGACATTGAGGTTTAATACTAGTGAGCCATTTTCTCAGACTTTTGATTATTTTGAGGGATATCTTAAAAGATGCTGTGTATGTGTGCGAAAAGTTGGTAGGTTCTGATTTTTAGCATGAAATTGAGAATGATTTGATTCTGATGTTAGTGAAGGGGTGACTCAAGAAAACCAATTTAAAATTATTCTTATGAAGAAAGGAAATCAGGAACATAAGTTACATTTCATGATTGGTGTGGATGTTTGTGGTACTTTCAAAGAAATACTTGGAATTTCGACATGCTATAGGATCTCTTTTTCCTGCTCCCTAAATCCTATCACACCTTTCATTCTTCTCTTTTTATCTCTGACATGTAATTTATATTTTTTATATACTGTGGTTTCATTGTCACATTTTCTTCAAGGAGAAAAGCCCAGGAGGAGTGAAATGAAAGAGGTGTGAGTAATTTGTGATGGTAAAGGCTTGGAGTTCAGGTGGGAAAGGTTTTCTCAATTTCCTTCAGTCCCAAAGAACAGAGCATTTAATATTTCCTACAAAGACCAACCCCTCATACTGCCACAAGTCACCATGGTACAGTCAGATAAATGTCTACTCATTGACGAGTTATAATTCTCTTTTTTCTTATCGGGATTGTGATGAAACGATGTCTCCTCATGATTCCCTACAAATTGGGATTTGACCTACTAAAAGGTTTCTGGTTACAATGTTCTCCAAAGTCATCTACAGAATTTGATAGCAATTATGTGGCTCTGCCTTGGGCGGTTTTTCTGCAAAGCATATCACAGAGTCAGGTCTGCAAAACACACAGTCATCTACCTTAAGGAGCCCATTCAGATCATGCCACAGCTAGAGTATTTCACCCTTTCCTCCTCTGTTCAATCAAGGGATCACAAAACGGTGAATAACTCACAGATTTAATTGGAAGCCTGTTCAAAAAGGAGTGTTCAGCAAGGAGCTGTGGTGCCAGGAAAAGGCTTTCACAGAGACTTAAATGTATTATGAGTCATTATTCCTGAAGATGAAACAACTCCCAGACACGTAGAGGTTTTAACAGTCTCATTGGTATGCTGGTGAGTGTATTGCATCAGAATTCTATACAACATGAAAATGTTCCCCAGGTTCTAAAATGGGTGCTTCTCCATTTTCAGTTTTTGAAGTTCAAGTTGAGGACATCTTGGGACTACATTGTTGCCTTTAGCAGTGAATGGCTTTGAAAACATCACCCAAACTAGTGGTTGCAAAGGAGAAGCCTCCTGGGGCACACTGCATTCTCTCTGCAAAAAGAAGTGGGCTTCTACACCTCAAAGTTTTCAAACACAGCCCCAATATCAACTTGAAGAATGAGAGATGTAGACAACACACATCTGCAGGTGACCCTGGCTTTACTCACTTTCTTGAGTTTTGCATGTTTATAGACATCATTTATTAAAGATTTGCTTGAATTGGCACTGAATGCAATTGATTACAACCCCTGATATCATTCAGCACCCACAGGAGCTATGTAAAGAGTGGTTTACCTGTATCATTCAAAACCCACGTTCACTACCAGGTAAGCATTTTTGCAAACTTTTGAACATTTTGAAGAATATCTTAAGAGATGCTGTGCATGGTGGGTAAATGATGGTATGTACTGATTGTTACCAAGAAAATGGGTATGATTAGATTCTGATGTTAGTGGAGGGATGAACCAAGAAAGCATATTTAAAATATTCTATTGAAGAAATGAAAACAGGGATATTAAGTTTCACGATTGCTGTAATATCTGTAATGTTTTCACATAAGGACTGGGAATTTCGACATGCTCTAGAATCTCCTTTCCTGCACCCTAAGATCTATCACACATTTCATGCTTCTGTTGTTTTCTGTTTTGCAAGGTAAGAGTCTTCACATATTGTGTCTTCATTGCTGAGTCATAACAGAGATATTTTTGTTTAAACTTACAATGCTCTACAGCACACTTTATTTCCAGAGGCATCATTCAGTAGTCCATATGCAAAGTTGTACTTGCATCAATTGAAGTGCTTGAGTGTACGTGCAGTGGTGAAGGTAGGCCAATTCTACAAAATCAGATGCCCGAAAAGCTAAATCTGCTTCGGCTTAGTGAGGTATGCTTTGTAAGCTTCAGGATAGAGTCAACCATATGGAGGGCCTCTTGGATCTCAGTAATTGCACTTGTATTGAGTAACTATTTTTGATTACAAAAAAAATAAGGAAACTACTTCTTGCTGTATTTGCATAAAGTTCATGGAATGTTTGGGGAAATCACTTACAAGGACAACCTGCCTCAGAGTGCCTATGTAGAAGTTGGCTTGCTCTCCAACACCCATCTGCATTTAGTGCACAAAAATACCACTTACTCCTCCCTCTTTGAATATTCAATTTCCAGGCTTTCTCCCATTCCTCTCTTTCACCAGGATGAATGTTGAAATTCTGTGTGATGCCCTGTATCAATGTGCTCATCCTGCCCTCAATAGTCACTTGTTCCATCCCTCAATTTCATGTTTGTTGGAAGATCATTGTTCCAGGGTGTGTGACCCTGAACTGTAGTCGGCATCTTCAAGCTGTTGGTTAAGGTGTAGTTGGAAATGCATAGAAGATTTTTGTTGAGACAGGCTCTAGGCTGTTCAAGAGAATTGCACATTCAGTGAAGACACATGGTGAATGTGTTTCTGCATCAAAGGGTGAGTTGAAGGGCCCCTTGGAAACTCACAGGAAGACAGTTTCTAAGTGCATGCTAATTGTAAGGCTACTGCAGATGTAGTGGGGCCTGGTCAGTGAGGTGAGCATTGAATGCCTCTCCTCAATTGAGAGCAACTTGCTAGCCTCCATCTTAAATATTTCATGATGAAAACCCTCCTCAGAACATTGGGGAACTCAGCCTCTCCTCTCTTGTACTTAAAGTCCTCAGATTCCACGTATCTCCTGCTGTGGCACTCACAGAAAGGTGTGGAAAGACGCCAGAATTGGTGTTTTGTTTTCTGGTTCAACCTTCACCCAACCTACCAAGCTATTCTACATGTTCCTCTTCTCTCAAATGTCATTGGGCATGATTGTGAGTGGCTACAAATGCTGTAGACCAGTTTCAGACCTCAGTACTATACCCATGGAGAGTAGAACAGCAGGATTGTGTTCATAGTTCCAGGCCCCTGGGGCATATTCTAGGCTTGGTGACCCATGAATCATTGTGAACCACCACGTGTCTCTCTGGTGCAATAGTTCTGGTGGCAACCAATTGCCTTTAGGCTGTCCTCATTCCCAGGAAATCATAATGCCTGCTGCTGTCCAGTGAGCATTTCCCCCTTGAGGAATTGGATGGTAGGGCAAACTGTCCGATTTCCACATTGTCCCTTATGTTAAATGAAGTAGGATGTTTCAATGCCCAAGGGGAAATACACTCTACACACCTTGATTCATCTTCTCCTGTGCTCACAGATTAGGATCACCTGTGTGTCCCTAAAGGACAATGGGGACTCGGCTTCTTTCTCTTCCCTCTTCCCAGCACTGCTGGAAATGAACTTTTCTTTAAGGTTCCTCTGCATTCCCTGTAACCTGAAGAGATTCGAGCTGCTATAGCAACCGGGAGGCCAAGTCACTGTCATATGGCCTTTCTTTGATGGCACCCAAATGGTTACCACAGAGAGTTTGACACCCAATCCATTTTTAGAAACCAATGTCTCTCAAGGCCCCACAACAAGCCCTGGAAAGAGATTGAACCTGCAATCTCCTACATCAACCAGAAAATTCCATGCCCTTCCCAAGAAAATTTCTGAATGCCAGCCCCTTCTCCTCTGCATACTGTAGTTATCCTCCCTCTTGTTCTCCTGTACCAGGACTACAGGGCAACAAGTAAGGCATTTCATGAGTGGAATAAAAAGAAGAGTGGCCCCATTTTCTTGAGAAAAGCAGGCTTGACAGTTCAATGGTTAGAACTTTCTGCAAATAATCTCACTGCAATGAAGGTTGAGAGACAATCCTGTAAACATAAACATTCAAAGTATGAAAATTGAATGGGGATGATTTTTCTCTGAGGAAATATTACTCATGGATTCACATATCCTGTCAGGCCTCATGTCTTCCCATTTCCTATACATATCTGCACGCTGTGCCTCCAAATGATGCTGAGACATTCCCTAAGTTGCAAAACAGACTTCTCAGAGGGAAACCTGCTTTTTCAATGACCCACATACCTGAGGTGAAAAGTAAGGTCCAGCATCACCACTGGGATATGCATTTGGCACAGTAGGTCACACTTACCTCAAGGAAGAAAGGCCAGGAGGAATCAAAAGATAGAGAGATATGAACAATTTGTGATGGTAAGGGCTTGGTGTTCAGGTGTGAAAGAGTTCCTCAATTTCCTTCAGTCCCAAAAAGCAAATAATATTTCCTACAAAGACCTACCCCTCCTACTGCCACAAGCCTCTATGGTTTCCTCAGATAATTGTCTGCTCATTGAGGTAGTACAACTCTCTTTCCCCTTAAAGGGACTGTGATATACCTTTGTCTCCTCATGACTCCCTAGACAATGGGATGTGACCTGCAATAAAGTTTTCTGGCTAGATTGTTTTCCAAAGCTGTCTACAGAATTTGATGGAGTTTTTGTGGCTCTGCCTTGGGTGCTTTTTATGCAAAGCATATCACATTGTCAGGCCTGCAAAACACACAGTCATCTACCTTAAGGAGTCCATTCAGATAATGCCAAATCTAGACTATTTCACCCTTTCTGCCTCTGTTCCACCAAGGGAACACAAAACAGTGAATAAGACACAGATTTCCTTGGAAACCTGTTCAAAAGAGAGTATTGGGCAAGCAGATCTGGTGTCAGTAAAAAAGGTTTCTGCAGAGACTTTCATTACTTGTGAGTCATTATTCCTGCAGATGAGACAATTCCTAGACATGAAGAGGTGTTAAGGGTCTCAGTATGTGCTGGTGACTGAATTGCATCAGAAAGTACTACAACATGACAATATCCCCCAGGTTCTAAAATGGGTTCTCCAATTTCTGTTTTTGAAATTCAGGTTGTGCACATCTTGGGACTCCATTGTTGCCTTTAGCAGTGAATGACTTTCAAAATATCACCCAAATTATTGTTGCAAGGGAGAAGCCTGCTGGGGCCCATTGAAGTCTCTATGTGAAAGAAGTGGGATTCTACACCTCAAAGTTGTCAAACACAATCCCAATATCAACTTGAAGAATGAGAGATGTAGACAAAACTCATCTGCATGTGACCCTGGCTTTACTCCATTTCTTGTGCTTTGCTTGTTTATAGACATAATTTATTAATGACTTGTTTGAATTGGCACTGGATACAAATGTTTACTTCCCCTGATATCATTCAGCAACCACAGGGGCTATGTAAAGCTTGGTTTCCCTGTATAACTCAAACTCCAGTGTCAATACCAGTGAAGCATTTTTTCAAACTTTTTATCACTTTGATGGTTATCTTAAGAGATGCTGTGTATGGTGAGTAAATGATGGTATGTTCTGATTGTTGCCATGAAACTGGGAATGATTTGATTCTGGTGTTTATGGAGGGATGATCCAAGAACACCAATTTAAAATAATTCTTTGAAAGAAATGAAATCGGGGACATTTGCTACATTTCACAATTGGTTTGGATGTCTGTAATTCTTTCAGATAACGACTTGGAATTTTGACACCTTTCATACTTCTGTTGTTTTCTCTGTTTTGCAAGTTAAAAGTCTTCATGAATTGTGTCTTCATTGCTGAGTCATAACAGAGATATTTTTGTTTAGACTTGGGATGTTGTGCTGTACAATTTATTTCCAGAGTCATTATTCAGTAGTCCATATGAAAAATTGTACTTGTGTCAATTGAAGTGCTGGAGTGTACGTGCTGTGGTGAAGGAAGGCCAATTCTACCAAATCATATGCCAGAAAAGCTAAATCTGCTTCTGCTTACTGAGGTATACCTTGTACGGTTCAGGATAGAGTCAGCCATTTGGAGGGACTTTTGGATCTCAGTAATTCCACTTGTATTCAGTAACCATTTTAGGTTACAGAATAATCTGGAAATTACTTCTTGCTTTATTTGAATAAAGTTCCTGGAATATTTGGGGAGAACACTCACAAGGACAACCTAATTTTGAGTTCCTTCATAGAATTTGGGTTGCTCTCCAACACCCATCTGTATTTAATGCAAAAAAGTACCCTTTACTTCTCCCTGTTTGAATATTCAATTTCCAGGCTTACTAGCATTCCTCCCTTTCAGCAGAATGCATGTTGAAATTCCGTGTGATGCCCTATATCTATGTGCTCATCTTGCCCTCAATAGTCACTTGTTCCATCCCTCAATTTCACGTTTGTTTGAAGATCATTGTTCCAGTGTGTGTGGCCCTGGGCTGTAGTGGCATCTTCATGCTGCTGGTTAAGGTGCAATTGGAAATGTGCAGAGGGTCTTTGTTGAGCCAGGTGCTAGGCAGTTCAAGAGAATTATACATTCATTGAAGGCACATTGTGAAAATGTTTCTGCATCAAAGGATGTGTTGAAGTGCCACTTGGATACTTACAGGAAGACAATTTCTGAGTGCATGCTAATTGTAAGGCTACCACAGAGGGAGTGGGGCCTGGTCAGTGAGATGAGCATTGAATGCCTCTCCTAGATTGGCAGTAACTTTCTTGCCTCAATTCTAAATGTTTAGTGATGAAAACCCTCTTCAGCACATCGGAGAGCTCAGCCTTTCTTCCACCTAAAGTCTTAATTCCCAGATTCCACATATCTTCTATTGAGGCATCCATGGAAACCTGTGGAATGACACCAGAGTTGGTGTTTTGTTTCCTGGTTCAGCCATCACCTAAACCACCTAGCTGCCCCCATGCTCATCTTCTCTTAAAAGTCATTTGCAATCATTGTGGGTAGCTTCAAATGCCATAGAGCAGTTCCAAGCCTCAGCAATGCACCCAGTGAGTACTGACCAGCAGGAGTATGTTCAGAGATCCATGCCCCTGAGGCCTTTTCTAGACTTGTGACCCACATATCATCAAGCACAACAACATGACTCCCTTGTGCAATAATCCTGGTGGTGACAAGTTTCCTGCAGGCCATCCACATTCTCCAGATATAAAATTCCTGCTGCTGTCCAGTGAGCACATTCCCTCTTGAGGACTTGGACGGTATGAGAGCCTGTTAACTTTCCATATGTTCCTTTATATTGGATGAAGTCGGATATCTCAATGCCCAAGGGGAATGCACTCTACATACCCTGATCCCTCTTTTCCTGTTTTCAGAGATTAGGATCACATTTGTGGCCACTAAGAACAAGGGGGACATACCTGCTTTCTGTTCCCTTTCCGCAGCACTCCTTCAAATGAGCTTTCTTTGAAGGTACCTCTGCAGTATCCAGATAATGAAGATATTCCAGTTGCCATGGAAGCCATGAGGCCAATGTACTGTCATATGGACATTCTCTGTCTGGACATGGTATGTTCACTGCAGCAAGTATGATAACCAAGCCATTTTTAGAAACCAAAGTCTCCCAAGGACCAACCACAAACCCTGGAAAGACATTGAACCTGCATCCTCCTACATGAACCAGAAATTCCATGCACTTCCAAAGAGAACTTCTGAATGCAAGCATCTTCCACTCTGCATACTGTAGCTATCCCCTCTCTCTAATGTCCCAGGCCCACAGGGGAACAAGTACAGCATTTCTTGAGTGGAGTCAAAACCAGGGTTGCACAATTTCCTGAGAAATGAAGGTTTGACAGTTCATTGGTTAGAACTTTCTGCAAATAATCTCACTGTAATGAAGTTGAGCTATATTCCTGCAAACACAAGTATTGGAAGTTTGAGAACTGAATGGGGATGATTTTACTCTGAGTGAATATTATTCATGGAGTCACAGATCCTGTCAACCAGCACAGCTTTCCAATTCTTATACATATTTACATGCTGTTAGTCCAAATGATAAGGAGACTTTCCCTATTTTGGGAAATGGACTATTCACAGGGAAACCTGCTTTTCAATCACCCACATTCCAGAGGTAAAAAGCGTGGTCCAGCATCACTACTGGGGTATACATATGGTCCATCAGGTAACATTTTTCTCAAGGAAAAAAGGCCAGAAGTAGTGAAAAGAAAAAGAGAGGTGTGAGTAGTTTGTGGTGGTAAGGGCTTGGGTGTTCAATTGTGAAAGATTTTCTTATTTTCCTTCAGTCCCAAAGATCAGAGCATATAATATTTCCTACAATGACCTACCCCTCCTCCTGCCTCAAGCCTCCATCATTCCCTTGGATAATGGTCTGCTCATTGAGGAGGTACAATTCTCTTTTTCCTTAAAGGGACTGTGATAAAACTTTATGTCCTCATGACTCCCTAGACATTGGGATTTGACCTGCAACAGTTTTCTGGCTAGGTTGTTCTCCAAAGCCATCTACAGAATTTGATAGAAATTATGTGGCTCTACTTTGGGTGGTTCTTCTGCAATGTCTATCACTTTGTCAGGCCTGCAACACACACAGCCATATACCCTAAGGAACCCATTCAGATCATGCCAACAGTAGATTATTTCACCTCTTCATCCTTTGTTCAAGCAAGGGAACACAGAACAGTGAATAAGTCACAGGTTTAATTGGAAGCCCATTCAAAATAGAGTATTCAGCAAGCAGCTGTGGTGCCAGGGAAAAGGCTATCAGAGACTATTTTTGTTTTTTGATGCACCATTGGTACTGAAAATGAGACAACTCTCAGAAACTCAGAGGTTTTAACAGTCTCATTAATGTGCTGGCCAGTGTAGTGCATCACCAAGTTCAACAACAAGCAAATGTTCACCAGGGTCTAAAATGTGTTCCTCTCCATTTTCAGTGTTTGAAGTTCAGGTTGAACACATCTTGGGACTTCATTGTTGCCTTTATCAGTGAATGACTCTCAAAATATCACACAAACTAGTGTTTGCATAGGAGAAGCCTGCTGGGGCCCACTGCAGTCTCTCTGCAAAAGAAGTGAGAAGTGGGCTTCTACACCTCAATGTTATCAAACACAACCCAAATATCAACTTGAAAACCGAGAGAAATAGACAAAACACAGCTTCAAGTGAACCAGACTCTTCTCAGTCTCTTGTACTTTGCATGTTTACAGACCTCATTTATTAAATACATGTTTAAGTTGGCACCGAATACAAAAGTTTACTTCCCCTGATATCATTCATCAACTGCAGGCACTATGTAAAGCCGGATTTTTCTGTATGAATTGAGAACCAGGTTCACTACTAGTGAACCATTTTATCAGACTTTTGATTATTCTGAGGGATAATTTAAGAAATTCTGTGCACGAATGGGGGATTGTTGGTATGTTCTAATTTTTAGCATGAAAATGAGAATGATTTGATTCTGATATTAGTGCAGGGATGACTCAAGAAACCAAATTTAAAATTTTTCTATTGTGGAAATGAGATCAGGGAAATTAGTTACATTTCACAATTTTTGTGGATGCCTGTAGTTCTTTCAAATAAATAATTTGAATTTTGACATGCTGTAGGATATCCTTTGCCTGCGCCCTAAGTTCTATCACACCTTTCAACCTTTTGTTGTTTAATCTGTTCTCTAGTTAACATTGTTCACATATTGTGTCTTCATTTTTGCATCTCACCAGAGATGTTTCTGTTGAGCTGTTGATGTGTTGTGCTGTACACGTTATTTCCAGAGGCATCATTCAGTGGTCCATATGGAAATTTGTACTTGTTTAAATTTAAATAATTGAGTGTATGTGCTGTGGTGATGGATAGCCTTTCCTAACAAGCTATATCCCCAAAAAGTTAAAAATGCCTCTTTGTAAATAAGGCATCACTTGTAAGATTCAGGATAGAATCAGCAATTTGGAGGAGCTTTTTCTTTTCACTAATGGCACTTGTACTCAGTTACTATTTTTGATTGGAGAGCGAACTGGCCCCTACTTCTTGATGTATTTGCATAAAGTTTCAGGAACTTTTGGGAGACCACTCACAAGGACAACCTGCTTCTGAGTCCCTTCATAAATCTTGGTTTCCTCTCAATCACCAATCTTCACTTAGTCACTTAAATAACCTTTATTCTTCCCTGTTTGAATATTCAATTTCCAGGCTTTCTACCACTCCTATCTTTCAGCAGGACACATGTTGAAATTCTGTGTGATGCCCTGTAATGTGCTCATCCTGTCCTCATTAATCACTTGTTTCATCACTTAATTTTACATTTGTTGGAAGATCATTGGTGTGTGTTTCCCTGGATTACAGTCAGCATCTTCAAGCTGCTGGTTAAGGTGTCATTGGAAATGTACAGAGGGTCTTTGTTGAGAAAGACACAGTGAAATTCAAGAGATTTTTACATTGAGTGAAGACACATTGTGAAAGCGTTTCTGTCTCAAAGGATGAGGTGAATGACCACTTGGAAATTCACAGCAAGACAATTTCTGAGTGCACACTAATTGTAAGATTACCACAAAGTTAGTGGAACCACTGGATACCTCTCCTAGATTGCCAGTAATTTGCTAGCCACAATGCTAAATGTTTAGTTATGAAAACCCTTCTCAAGACATTTGGGACCTCAGCCTCTCCTCTCCTGAACTTAAATGTCCTAAATCCCAGATCACACTTGTCTCCTGTTGAGGCATTCATGGAAAGGCCTGCCACCAGAGTTGGTGTGCTTTAATCCTGATTCAAATTTCACCATATCCACCAAGCTGCCCCACATGTTCCCCTTCTCTGAAATGTCACTAGTCATCATTGTTAGTGTCTGCAATTGCCATAGACCAGTCTTAGGTCTCAGCAATGCATCCAGTGAGGCCTTACCAGCAAGAGTACATTCATAAGTCCATTCCCCTGGGGCCTGTTCTAGTCTTGGTGACCCACGTATCATTGTGAACAACAGCATGTCCTTGTGCAATACTCCTGGTGGTGACAAATTACCTGCAGGTGGCCCCCATTCCCAGGAAATTATAATGCCTGCTGCTGTACAGTAATCACATCCCCCCCCTTGAGGACTTGGATGGTATGGTGACCTGTCATCTTGCCACATGCACCTTTATGTTGGATGAAGTCGGATATATCAACGTCCAATGAGTAATGCCCTCTACAGACCCTGATTCCTCTTCTCCTGTGTTCATAGAATAGGATCATATTTGTGGCCATAAATGACACCTGGGACTCGCCTGCTTTCTCTTCTCTCTTCCCAGGACTGCTGGAAATGAGTTTTTCTTGAAGGTTCTTCTGCAGTAGCCAGAACCTGAGTGATTCTGGTTGCCATAGCAACCAGCATTGTACTGTTATATCATCATTCTGTGACTGCACAAGGTGAGTTCACCACAGTGAGTATGACATCCAAGCCATTTTTAGAAACTAAAGTCTCCGAAGGCACAAAAACAAGCCCTAGAAAAAGAATAGCCATTCTCCTACATGAAGAAGAAAACTCCATGCCCTCCACAAGAAAACTTCTGAATGCCAGACTTTTCCACTCTGCATACTAGAACTGTCCTCTCACTTACTCTCATGTCCCAGGAGCACAGGGCAAAAAGTAAGGCATTTCTTGAATGGAAACAGAGCCAGAGAGATATTCCTGCAAACACAAATATTCAAGGTATGAAAACTGAATGGGATGATTTCTCCCTGAGCAAATGTTATTCATGGATTCACATATCCTGTCAGCCATCACCTCTTCCCATTACCTATGCATATATACCTTTTGTGTCTCCAAATGATGCTGAGACATTCCCTAAGTCAGGAAGCAGACTTTTCACAGGGAAACCTGCTTTTTCAACGACCCACATGCCAGAGGTGAAAAGCAAGGTCCAGCATCACCATTGGGGTATGCATTTAGCCCAGCAGGTCACACTTACGTTGAGGAAGAAAGGCCAGGAGGAGTGAAAAGATAGAGAGGAGTGTGAGCAATTTGTGATGGTAAGGGCTTGGTGTTCAGGTGTGAGAGATTTCCTCAATTTCCTTCAGTCCCAAAGAACGGAGCAAATAATATTTCCTACAAAGACCTACCCCTCCTACTGCCACAAGCCTGCATGGTTCCCTCAGGTAATTGTCTGCTCATTGAGGGGGTACAACTCTCTTTCCCCTTAAAGGGACTGTGATCTACCTTTGTCTCCTCATGACTCCCTAGACAATGGGATTTGACTTGCAATAAAATTTTCTGGCTAGATTGTTTTCCAAAGCCATCTACAGAATTTGATAGAAATTATGCGGCTCTGCCTTGGCTGGTTTTTCTGCAAAGCATATCACATAGTCAGGCTTGCAAAACACACAGCCATCTACCCTCATGAGTCCATTCAGACCATGCCCAAACTAGAGTATTTCACCTTTACACCTCTGTTCAACCAAGGGAACACAAAACGGTGGATAAGTCAAAGATTTAATTGGAAGCCCATTTAAAATAGAGTATTCAGCAAGTAGCTGTGTTGCCAGGAAAAAGACTTCCAGAGGGATATAGAATTCTTATGAGTCAGTACTACTGAAAATGAGACAACTCTCAGAAACTCAGAGGTTTTAACAGTCTCATTAATATGCTGGCCAGTGTACTGCATCAGCAAATTCTACAATATTCAATATTCAAATGTTCCCCAGGGCCCAAAATGTGATCTTCTCCATTCTAGGTGTTTGAAGTTCAGGTTGAGAACATCTTGAGACTTCATTGTTTCCTTTCAGCAGTGATTGGCTTTCAAAATATCACCTGAACTAAGGTTTGCAAAGGAAAAACCTACTGGGGCCCACTGCAGTCTCTGCAAAAGAAGTGAGAAGTGGGTTTCTGCACCTCAATGTTATCAAGCACAACTCAAATATCAAGTTGAAAACCGAGAGATGTAGACGTAACACAGCTCCAGGTGACAATGGCTGTTCTCAGTCTCTTGTGTTTGCATGTTTACAGACCTCATTTATTAAAGACATGTTTGAGTTGGCACTGACTACAAAAGTTTACTTTCCCTGATAGCATTCATCACCTACAGGTGCTATGCAAAGTCTAGTTTTCCTGCATGAACTGAGATCCAAGTTTATTACTAGTGATCCAATTCTTCAGACTTTTGATTATTTTGAGGGATATCTTAAGAGATTCTGTGTATGATTGAGGCAACTGTGGTATGTTCTGAAATTTAGCATGAAAATTGGAATGATTTGATTCTGATGTTAGTGCAGGGATGACTCAAGATAACCCATTTAAAACTATTCTATCGAGGAAATGAGATGAGGGACATTAGTTATGTTTCACAATTGGTGGGTTGACATTTCCCAAAATGTGTTGAGACAGGCACTAGGCAGTTCAAGAAAATTACACAGTGAAGACACATTGTGAACGTGTTTCTGAATCAAAGGGCAAGTTTAAGGACATCTTGAAAACACACAGCAAGATAATTCCTGAGTACACCCTAATTTTACTAATGCAGAGGTAGTGGGGCCTGGCCAGTGGAGTAGCATCAAATGCCACTCCTAGATTGCCAGTAACTTGCTAGCATAAATGCTAAATGTTTAGTGATGAACACCATACTCAACACATTGGGCAGTGCAGGCACTGCTAACTTGTACTTAGAAGACCTAAATCCCAGATTCCAGATGTCTCCTGTTGTGGCATTCATGGAAAGGTGTGGCATAACACCAGAGTTGGTGTGTTGTTTCCTTGTTCAAGCTTCACATAACCCACCAAGCCACTCCACATGCTCCTCTTCTGTGAAATGTCAATGGCCATCATTATGAGTAGATTCTATTGCCTGAGACCAGTTTCCCACCTCAGCAATATACCTAGTGAGTCCAGACCATCAGGAGTGTGTTCATAGGTCCTTGCCCCTGGGGCCTGTTCTATGCTTGTTGACACACCTATCCTTGTGCACACCTGCTTCCCTCCCTGGTGCACTACTCCTTTGGGTACCAATTGCCATCAGGTGGTCACCAGTCCCAGGAAATCATAATGCCTGCTGCACTCCAGTCATCATATCGCCCCCTCAAGGACATAGATGGTATGGCAACCTATCAACTTTCACAGGTTCCCTTATCTTGGATGAAGTCAGGGGTCTCAAAGTCCAAGGGGGCACACCCTCTCCACACTGATTCCTCTTCACCTCTGTTCAGATATTAGGATCACATTTGTGGCCAACAAATGACAACGTGGACTTGCCTGCTTTCTTTCCCTCTTCCCAGCAGAGACGGAAATTAGCTTTTCTTGAAGGTTCCTTTGCAGTATCCAGAAGCTGAGATTCCGGTTCCCATGTCAAGTGTGTCTCCATGTACTATCTTATGGTCTTTCTGGGACTGCACATTGCATGCTCATCACAGCGAGTATAACAGCCATGCAATTTTTAGAAATGCAATTTCTCAAGGACTAACAAGACCTAGAGAAAGAAAAAACCTGCATTATCCTACATGAGCTAGAAAATTCCACACTATTCCAAACAAAACTCCCTCATGCCAGCCCTTTCCACTCTGCATCCTGTATCTATCCTCTCTTGCTCTGATGTCCCAGGACCACAGGGCAACAAGTAAGGCACTCTTGAGTGGAATCAAAACCAGGGTAGCACCATGTTGCTTAGAAATGAAGGCTTCACACTTCATTTCTTTGAACTATCTGTAAATAATCTCACTGAAATAAACATTGAGAGAAATTCCTGTAAGCACAACTATTGGAAGTATGAAAAATGAATGTGGATGATTTTTCTCTGAGCAAGTATTATTCATGGATTCACAGATCTTGTGAGCAATCAGCTCTTCTCATTTCCTATACATATTTTCACACTTTGCCTCCAAATGTTGTTGAGACATTCCCTATATAGGGAAACCGACATTTCCCAGGAAATGAGATTTTTCAACCACCCACTTCCCTGAGGTAAAAGCAAGGTTCAGCATCTCCATTGCAGTATGCAACAAGTCAGAATTTGCACAACATGTCAGAATTTCCTCGAGGAAAAATGGCCTTGAAGAGTTGAAAGGAAAAGGAGGTGTGAGTAATTTGTGATGGTAAGGGATTGGTGTTCAGGTGTGAAAGGTTTCCCCAATTTCCTTCAGACCCACAAATCACACAATACAATATTTCCTACAAACACCTACTCCTCCTACTGTCAAACACCTCCATTGTTCCCTTGGATAGTTGTCTGCTCATTGTGGAAGAGCAACTCTCTTTTTCCTTAAAGGGACTGTGATAAAACTTTTTCTCCTAATGACTACCTGGACATTAGGATTTGACCTGCAAGAAAGTTTTCTGGTTTGGTTGTTCTCCAAAAACATCTACAGAATTTTATTGAAATTATGTGGCTCTACATTGGGTAGTTTTTCTGCAAAGCAAATCATATCCTCAGACCTGCAAAACACACATTCATGTACCTTCAGGGGTCCATTCAAATCACGCCAACCTGAGAGTATCTCAACCTTTCCTCCTCTCTTCAATGAAGTGAACACAAAATGGTGAATAAATTTCAGATTGAAAAGGAAACCCATTCAAAGTGAATATTCAGCAAGCAGTTGTGGTGCCAGGAAATAGTTTTCGCAGAGATGTAGATTTTTTAAGAGTCGGTAGATCTCCAACACCCACCTGAATTGAGTGATCAAAAATTCACCTACTCCTCCTTGTCTGAATATTCTATTTCCAGGTTTTCTACAATCCCTCTCTTTCATCAGGATTCATGTTCAAATTTCGTGGGATGCCCTGTAACAATGTGCTCATCTTGCCCTCATCTCGCACTTGTTTCACCCCTCAATTTCACGTTTTGGAGGATCATTGTTGCAGGGGGTGTGACCCTGGACTGTAGTCAGCATCTTCAAGCTGCTCCTTAAGGTGTAAGTAGAAATGTAGAGTGTCTTTGTTGAGACAGGCACTAGGCAGCTCAAGAGAATTATGCATTCAGTGAAGACATATTGTGAAAGTATTTCTGCATCAAAGGGTGTGTTGAGGGGCCACTTGGAAACTCACAACAAGAAAATTTTTGTGTGCACACTAATTGTAATACTGCCACAGATTTAGTGGCATTGAAAGTGAGCATCAAAAGTCTATCCTAGGTTGCCAGCACTTTGCTAGCTGCCATCCTAAATATTAAATGATGAGCACCCTCCTTATCAAATTGGGGAGTTTAGCTACTCCTCACTTGATCTTAGAATTCCTAAGTCCTGGATGCCACCTGTCTCCTGTTGTGGCATTTGTGCAAAGTTGTGGCATGACACCAGAATTGGCGTGCTGTTTCCTGATAAATTTCACCTAACCCACCAAGCCATCCACCTTGCTCTTCTTCTCTGAAATATCATTTGCCATCATTGTGAGAGCTTGCTAAAGCACTAGACCTCTTTCTCCCCTCAGCATTGGATCTAGTGAGTCCAGTGAAGCAGAAGTGTGTTGTAAGTCTAATCCCATGGGGCCTGTTCTAGGCTTGGTTAACCACCTAACTTTGTTCACGTCCTCTTCACTCACTGGTGCATTATTCCTGGTGGGTATCAATTTTCCAGCAGGGGGTCCCCATTCCCAGGAAATCATAATGCCTGCTACTGTTCAGTGAGCACCTTGCCACCTCAAGGACATGGATGATATGGTGAACTGAAGGCTTTCAACAGAGTTCCTTATCTTGGATGAAGTTGGACGTCCCAAAGCCCAAGATTGCATGCCCTCTACACACCCTGATTCCTCTTCTCCTATGTTCAGAGATTAGGATCACATTTGTGACAACAAAGGCAAATGGGACTTGTCTGTTTTATCTTCCCTTCTCATATCACAATGGGAAAAGTTCTTTTCTTGAAGGTTCCACTGCAGTAGCCAGACCTGAAGAGATTCCAGTTCCCATTGCAATCCTGATGCCATTGTTCTTCATATGGTCTTCCTGTGCCTTCACACAATATGTGCTGCACAAAAAGTACAACATCCAAACTAGTTTTAGTTTTAGAAACCTGGTTTTGCCATGAACTGAAGACATGACCTGGAAAAAGAAAAAAACCTTCATTCTCCAACATGAGCCAGAAAATTTCAAGCTGTTCCAAACAAATCTCCTGCATACCAACCCCTTCCACTCTGCATACTCTAGCTCCCCTCTTTCTTTCTCTGATATTCTACAAGCACACGACAAAAAGTAAGGCGTTCCTTGAGTGGAATCAAAACCAAGGTAGCACAATTTTGCTTAGAAATGAAGGTTGGACAGTTCAGTTCTCAGACTATCTTCAAATATTCTCACTGTGATAAATGTTGAGAAATTCCTGAAATCACAAATATTGGAATTATGGAAAATGAATGTGGATGATTTCTCTCTGATCAAATATTTTGCAAGTATTCATAGATCCTGTTAGCCATCACCTCTTCCCATTTCCTATACATAATTGCAACTGGGCCTCCAAATGATGCTGAGACATTCCCTAATAGGGAAACACACGTTACCCAAGGAAACCAACTTTTTCAACCTCCCACTTACCTGAGGTGAAAAGCAACGTTCAATAACACAACTGGGGTATGCATTTGGTTCAGGAAATCAGAATATCCTCAAGGAAAAAAATGCCAGAAGTAGTGAAAATAAAGAGAGTTGTGAGCCATATGGGATGTTAAGGGCTTGGTTTTCAGGTGTGAAAGATTTTCTCAATTTCCTTCAGACCCCAAAATCGCACAATATAATATTTCCTACAAAGACCTATGCAACCTACTGCCAAACTCCTCCATGGATCCATCAGAAAATTCTCTGCTCTTTGAGGAGATACAACTCTCCTTATCCTTAAAGGGACAGTGATAAAATGCTGTCTCCTCATTACTCCCTAGACATCAGGATTTGACCTGCAAAAATGTCTTCTGGCTGGGTTGCTCTCCAAACATATATACAGAATTTGTTAGAAATTATGCATCTCTGCCTTGGTTGTTTTTTTTCTGCAAAGCTTATGAAATAGTTAGACCTGCAAAACATGGAGACATCTACCTTCAAGAGCCCATTCAGACCATGCAAACCCGAGAGTATCACAACCTTTCTTCCTCTGTTCAATCAAGTGAACACAACAGTGGAGAAGTCTCACATTTAATTGGAAGCCTGTTCAATGGAGAGTATTCAGCTACCATCTGTGTTGCCAGGATTCAGGCAATCAGAGAGCCCTAGATTTCTTAGGAGTCTGTAGATCTAAAGATGGGATGACTCTTAGAAACACAGATGTTTAATGGTCTCATTAAATTGCTGGCAAGTGTATTGCAACAGCAAGATCTACAACATGAAAATGTGCACCAGGCTCTAAAATGGGGTCTTCTCCAATTTTGCTCTTTGAAGTTCAGGTTGAGCACATCTTGGAAATTCATTGCTGCCTTTCAGCAGTGAAAGCCATTCAAAATATCACCTGCAGTGGTTCTTGCAAAGGAGAAGCCTGCTGGGGCCCACTGCAGTCTCTGTGCAAAAGAAATGGTTTTCTACACCACAAAGTTGTCATACACTTCTCCAATTTCAACTTGAAACCATGAGAAGTAGAAAAAATACTGCTTCGTCTGACCCTGTCTGCACTCATTTTATTGTGCTTTGCATGTTAACATCCATCTCTTAATAAAGACTTGTTTGAATTGACACTGAATACATAAGTTTACTTCCACTGATATAATTCAGCACTCACAGGGGCATTGTAAATCCTGGTTCCCTGTTTCAACCTAGATCCAGGTTTATTACTGTGAAGCATTTTCTCAAACATTTGATCTTTTGAGGTAAATTTAAGACATGTATATTCATGGTTGAACAATGATATGTTCTGACTTCTAGGAAGAAAATGCAAATTATTTGTTTTTGATGTTAGTGGAGGGATGACCCAAGAAAACCTATTTAATAGTATTCTATTGAAATCAGGGACATTCATGACACTTCATGGTTGGTGTGAATGCCTGTAATTCTTTCAAATAAGGGCTTAGAATATCAACATGCCTTAGGATCTCCTTTTCCTGTGCCCAAAGTCCTTTCACATGATTCATACCTGTGTTATTTTCTCAGTTCTTTTAAAATCTTGCACATATTGTGTCTTCATTGTTGCATCCTAAGAAAGATGTTATTGTTAGGTTTGTGATGTTGTGCTACACACTCTATTTCCAGAGGCATCATTCAGTGGTCCATATGCAAAATTGTACTTGTGTAAATTGAAGTGCTTGGATGTATGTGCTTTTGGGAAGAAAAGCCTTTCCTACCAAGTCATATATCAGAAAAGCTAAAACTCCATCTGCTTAATAAGGTATCCCTTGCAAGCTTCAGGACAGAGTCAACAATTTGAAGGGGCCTTTGGATTTCTGTAATTTCACTTGTATTCAGTAAATAAATTTACAGAAATCTCTGACCCCTACTTCTTCCTGCATTAGAATAAATTTCCTGGAGTGTTTGGGGGACCACTCACAAGGACAACCTCTTTTAAATTTCCTTCAGAGAATTTGGTTTGATTTCCAACCCCCATCTGCATTTAGTGCACAAAAATGTGCTGTACTCCTCCCTGTTTGAATATTATACCATTCCTCTCTTTCAACAGCATGCATTTTCAAATTTCTTGTGATGCCTTGTAGCAATGTGCTTATCCTGCCCTCTTCAGGTACTTGATTCATCCCTCCATTTCAGATTTTTGGAGGGTCAATGTTCCAGGGTGTGTGACCCTGGCATATACTCAACATCATCAAGCTGTGGTAATTGGAAATATACAGAGGGTCTTTGTTGAGACAGTTGCTAGTCAGTTCAGGAGAACTACACATTTAGTGAGGACACATTGTGAAAATGTTTCTGCATCAAGGGTGAGTTGAAGTGCCCCTTGGAAACTCACAGCAAGACAATTTTTGATTGCTCTCTGATTGGAAGACTACCACAGAGGTAGTGGGGTCTCACCCCTGGAGTGAGACTTGAATGCCTCTCCTAGATTGCCAGCAACTTGCTAGGCTCCATCCAAAATGTTTATTGATGCACAACCTCCTCAACACATTGTGGAGCTCAGTTGCTCCTCACTTGTACTTAGATGTCCTAAACCCCGGATTCCACATATCTGGGGTATGCATTTGGCCCAGTTGGTAAGAATTTCCTCAAGTAAAAAAAGGCTAGGAGTGCAAAGAAGAAAGATTTGTGAGCAACTTGTGATGGTAAGGGCTTGGTGTTCAGGGGTGAAAGATGTCCATAAATTCCTTTAGTCCCAAATATTAGAGCATGTAATATTTCCTACAAAGACCTACTCCTCCTACTCCCACATGCCTCCATGGTCCCCCCAAAGTTTGTCTGCTCATTTAGGAGGTACAACTCTCTTTTTCCTTAAAGGGACAGTGATACAACTTTGTCTCCTTATGAGTACCTTGTCAATGGGATTTGACCTGCCAAAAAGTTTCCTGGTTGAATTGCTATTCAAAGGCATCTAAAGAATTTGATAGAGATCATATGGCTCTGCCTTGGGTGGTTTTTCTGCAAAGTATCTCACATACTCAGACCTGCAAAACATGCAGCCATCTACCTTAAGGAGTCCATTCATATCATGCCAACCCTAGACTACCTCAACCTTTTCTCCTCTGTTCATTCAAGTGAGCACAGAAGGGTTGGATAAGTCTCAAGTTTAGTTGGAAGCCCATTCAAAAGAGAGTATTCAACAAGCAACTGTGCTGCCAGGAAAAATGCTTCCACAGAGATCTAGATTTCTTATGAGTCTGTATTCCTGAAAATGAGACAACTCTCAGAAACACAGAGTTATAACATTTTCATTTATATGCTGACAAGGGGATTGCAACATCAAATTGTACAACATGAAACTGCTCACCAGGCTCTAAAATGGGCTCTTTCCTTTTTTTTGGTTTATGAAGTTCAAGTTGAGTACATCTTGGGACTTCATTGTTGCCTTCCAGCAGTGAAAGGCTTTCAAAATATCTTCTGCACTAGGTTATGCAAATAAGGTGCATTCTGGGCCACACTGCAGTCTCTCTGCAAAAGAAGTGAGCTTCTACACCTCAAGACTATCAAGTACAACCCCAATATCATCTGTAAACCAGAGAGATGTAGATTAAATACAGCTACAGGTGACCCTGGCTGTACTCAGCTTGTTGTGCTTTGCATGTTCATAGGCATCTTTTAATAAAGACTTGCTTGAATTGGCACTGAATACATACCTTTTCTTCTGCAGATTTCATCCAGGACTCACAGGGATTATATAAAGCCTGGTTTCCCTGTATCATTCAAGATCTAAATTCATTAGTAGTGAAGTATTTGTTCAGATTTTGATCATTTTGATTGAAGTCTTAAGAGATACTTTGTTCCTCTTGGTGATAGATGGTAAGTTCTGAATTTAGCAAAAAATTGAGAATGTCTTGATTCTGATGTTAGTTCAGGCAAGACCTGAGAAAGACTATTTAAAATCATTTTATTGAGGAAATGACATCAGGGACATTAGTTACTTTTCACGTTCAGTGTGCATGACTGTATTTCTTTCAAATGAGGACTTGGAAGTTTGACATGCTGTAGGACCCCCTTTTCTCATGCCCTAAGTTCTATCACACAATTCTTACTTGTGTTGTTTTCTCTGTTTTGTAAGCTAAGATTTTACATGTATTGTGTCTTCGCTGTTGCATCTTAACAGAGATGATTTGGTTTAGATTAGTGATGCTGTGATGCACGCTTTATTTCCAGAGGCATAATTCAGTTGTTCATATGCAAATTCATGCTTGTGTAAATTGAAGTGCTTGGGTGTACGTCCTGTTGGGAAGGAAGGCCTTTCCTACCAAATCATATGTCAGAAAAGCTAAATCTGCACCTGCCTAATGAGTAAACCCTTGTCAGCTTAGGATAGTGTCACCAATTTGAAGGGGCATTTTTTCTCAGTAATTGCACTTGTGTTCAGGAACTGTCCTTGATTACAGAACAATCTGGCCCCAATTTCTTGCTGTATTTGAATAAAGTTCTTGGGATATTTTGGGAGAACACTCACAAGAAAACCTCTCTTAGAGTCCCTTCATAGAAATTGGTTTCCTCTACAACATCCATTTGCATTATGTCCAAAAAAATTTGCCTTAATCCTCCCTGTTTGAATATTCTATTTCCACGATTTCTACCATTCCTCCCTTTCATGAGGATGCATTTTCAAATTTAATGTGAAGCCCTGTAACAATGTGCTCATCCTGAACTCATTAGGCCACTTGTTTCTTCCCTCCATTTCATGTTTTTGGAGGATTGTTCTTCCAGGGTGTGTGACCCTGGCATGTGGTCGGCATCATCAACCTGCTAGTTAAGGTGCAATTGGAAATGTACAGAGTGTCTTTGTTGAGACAGTTGCTAGTCAGTTCAGGAGAACTACACATTCAGTGAGGACACATTGTGAAAATATTTCTGCATCAAGGGTGAGTTGAAGTGCCCCTTGGAAACTCACAGCAAGACAATTTCTGATTGCTCCCTGTTTGAAAGACTACCACAGACGTAGTGGGGTCTCACCAGTGGAGTGAGCCTTGAATGTCTCTCATAGATTGCCAGCAACTTGCTAGGCTCCATCCAAAATGTTTACTGATGCACAACCTTCTCAACACATAATGGAGCTCAGCTGCTCCTCACTTGTACTTAGAAGTCCTAAGCCCCAGATTCCACATGTCTTCTGTTTTTTTATTCAAGAAAAGGTGTGGCATGACACCAGATTTGATGTGTTGTTTCCTGATTCAACCTTCCCCTAAGCCACCAAGCCACCCTGCATGCTCCTCTTCTCTGAAATATCATTTGCCATCATTGTGAGAGACTGCTAATGCCCTAAAACATTCTCTTGCATCAACACTATACCCAGTGAGTCCAAAGCAGTAGGATTGTGCTTATAGGTCCATGTCCCTGTGGTCTGTTCTTGGCTTGGTGACCCACCAATCCTTGTGCACTTCTACTGCACTCCCTGGTACACTAATCCTGGTGCAGACCAGGCAGTCTTCATTTTCAGGAAATCATAATGCCTTTTGTTGCCCAGTGAGCCCATCACCCCCTCGAGGACATGGAGGGTAAGGATATCTGTCAGATTTCAACAAGGTCCCTTTTCTTGGATGAAGTCAGTTGTCTCAATACCCAAGGGGGCACACCCTCTACACAATATGATTCACTTCTGCTATGTAAAGAGATTAGGAGCACATTTGTGGCCAACAAGAGACAACTGGGACTCACCTGATTTCTCTTCCCTATTCCAAGCACAGCTGGAGATGAGCTTTCCTTGAAGGTTCCTCTGCAGTAGCCAGAACCTGAAGAGATTCTGGCTACCATAGCAACGTGACACCATTGTGCTGTCTTGTGGTCTTTCTGTGACTGCACGCAGTATGTGCAGCACAGTGAGTAAGACATCAAAGCTAGTATTAGAAATCCAAGTTTCTCAAGGCCTAGCAAATGACCTGGAAAATGAAAAATCCTGTCTTCTCCTACATGAGCCAGAAAGTTCCATGACATCCTAAACAAAACTTCCGCAAGCCAACCCCTTCCACTCTGCAAACTGCAGCTCTCCTCTCTCTTGCTTTCATGTCCCAGGAGCACTTGGGAACAAGTAAGGTATTTCTGATTTCTGGAGTGAAATCGAAACCAGGGTAGCCCAATTTTGCTTAGAATTGGATGCTTGACCATTCAATTGTTAGAACTTTCTGCTAATAATCTCACTGCAATGAATATTGAGTGAAATTCATCCAAACACAAATACTGGAAGTATGAAAATTGAATGTGGATGATTTTTATCTGAGCAAATAATATTCATGGATTCACAGATCCTGTGTGCCATCATCTCTTCCAATTCCCTATACATATTTATACACTGTGCCTCCAATAGGTACTGAGGCATTCCCTTATTAGGGAAACACATTTCCCAGGAATACGATTTTTTTCAACCTCCCACTTACCTGAGGTGAAAACAAGGCCCAGCATCACCACTGAGGTATTTGTTTGGCCCAGCTGGTTAGACTTTCCTCTAGTAAAAATGGCCAGGAGTGTTGAGAAGAAAGAGATTTGTGAGCAACTTGTGATGGTAATGGCTTGGTGTTCAGTGGTGAAAGATTTTCCCAATTTCCTTGAGTACCAAAGATCAGAGAATATAATAATTCCTACAAGGACCTACTCCTCCTACTGACACATGCCTCCATGGTCTCCTCAAATAATTGTCTGCTCATTGAGGAGGTACACATCTCTTTTTTCTTAAAGGTACAATGATAGAACTTTGTCTCCTTCTGAGTACCTCGTCAATGGGATTCGACCTGCCAGAAATATTTCTGGCTGGGTTGTTCTCCACAGGCATCAACAGAATGATAGAAATCATGTGGCTCTGCCTTGGGTGGTATTTCTGCAAAGCATATCACATAATCCAATCTGCAAAACATGCAGTCATCTACCTTAAGGGGCCCATTCATACCATGCCAACCCTAGACTACCTCAAACTTTCCTCCTCTGTTCAATCAAGTGAGAAAGAAAGGGTTGGGTTAGTCTCAGATTTAATTGGAAGCCCATTCATACAAGAGTATTCATCAAGCAACTGAACTGCCAGGAAAAATGCTTCCACAGAGACCTAGATTTCTTATGAGATGGTATTCCTGAAGATGAGACAACTCTCAGAAATGCGGGAATTTAAGAGTTACATTGATATGCTGGCAAGTGTATTGAAACAGCAAACTGTGCAACATGAAATTGTTTCCCATGCTCTAAAATGTGCTCTGTTCCATTTTTTGTTTCTGAAGTTCAGGTTGAGCACTCCTTGGAACATCATTGTTGCCTTCCATCAGTGAAAGACCTTCACAATATCACCTGCACTAGGGTTTACAAAGGAGAAGATTCTGGGGCCAACTGAAGTCTCTGAGAAGGAAGTGGGCTTCTGCACCTCAAAGTTATCAAACTCAACCCCAATATCAACTTGAAACCTGAGAGATCTAGATTAAACACAGCTATAGGTGACCCGGGCTGTACTCAGCTTGTTGTGCTTTGCATGTTTATAGGCATCTTTTAATAAAGACTTGTTTGAATTGGCACTGAATATGTAAGTTTACTTCTGCTGATATCATCCAGGACTCACAGGGGTAATGTAAAGCCTGCTTTCCCTTTATCACTTGAGATCCAGGTTCATTAGTAATGAAGCATTTTTTCAGATTTTGATCATTTTGATGGATGTCTCAAGAGATGCTGTGTATGGGTGGGTGAAAGATGATATGTTCTAAAATAAGCTAAATAATGAGAATGATTTGATTCTGATGTTAAGGCAGGGAGGATCTGAGAAAATGTATTTAAAATAATTCTTTTAGGCAATAAATCAGGGACATTAGTTCCTTTTCACCGTTGGTGTGCATGCCTATAAGTCTTACAAATAAGAGCTTGGAACTTCAAGCTGCTGTTTGATCAAGTTTTCCTAAGCCCTTAGTCCTATCACACTTTTTCCCAATTCTCTTGATCTCTCACTTATGAAAATCAAGATATTACATGTATTGTGTCTTCATTGTTGCATCTTAACAGAGATGTTTTTGTTTTGATTTGTGATTTTGTGGTGCACACTTTATTTCCAGAGACATCATTCAGTGATCCATATGCAAATTTGTATTTGTGTAAATTGAAGTGCTTCAGTGTACGTGGTGTGGTGAAGGAAGGTCTTTCCTACCTATTCTTATGTTGGAAGGTAAATCTGCATGTGCTTAACGGGAAATACCTGTTAGTTCCAGGATAGTCAGCATTTTGGAGGGATATTGGTACTAAGTAATTACACTTTTGTTCAGGAATTATCCAAAATTACACAAAAATCTGTCCCCTACATCTTGCTGTATTTGCATAGCGCTTTGAAGGTGAATAAAGTTGCTGCAATATTTGGGGAGACAAGACAAAATGATAACTTCTTTAGAGTCCCTTCACAGACGTTGGTTTCCTCTTCAACGTCCATCTGAAATTAGTGCACAAAAATACCCTTTACTTCTCCCTGCTTGAATATTCAATTTCCAGGCTTTCTACTGCTCCTCATTTTCTGCAGGATGCATGTCCAAATTTTGTGCGACACCCTGTATCAATGTGCTCTTTCTACCCTCATCATGCACTTGTTTCATCCCTCAATTTCACATTTTTACAGGATCATTTTCCAGAGTATGTGACCCTGGCATGTAGTCAGCATCTTCGAGCTGCTGGTTAAGGTGTAGTTGTAAATGTGCAGAGTGTCTTTGCTGAGACAGGCACTAGGCAGTCCAAGAGAATTACACATTCATTGAACACACATTGTTAAAGATTTTCTGCCTCAAAGCACGAGTTGAAGGGCCCCTTGGAAACTCACAGCAATACAATTCCTATTCTCCTAAATGAGCCAAAAAATTCCACACCCTTCAAAACAAAATTCAAGCATGCCAACCCTTTAAACTCTGCATACTGCAGCCCTACTCTCTCTTCCTCTCATGTCCTAGGCACATATGTCAACAAGTAAGGCAACTGTTTTTTTTTAATGCTGATTTTTTTTTAATTTAATTTTTTGATTCATTGAACACAAATGGAGTACAGCAATTGTTTTTCGGGTTTTACACAAAGTAGAGTCACCCCATCTGTGCAGTCATATATGTACACAGGACAATGATGTCTGTCTACACATACTGTTATTATTCTTACCCCTCAACCTAAACCCCACCCCTCCCTTACCTCTATGCTCTATATCCTTTCTCTATTCTTGCCATCATTCCAACCCCATTATGCATCATAATGGACTTATCAGAGAGACCATTTGGCCTTTGGATTTTTGGGATTGGCTAATCTCACTTAGAATAATAGTCTCCAACATCATCCATTTACCAACAAATGCTATAATTTTATTCTTCTTTAAGGCTGTGTAATATTCCATTTGTATATATTCAAGTTTCTTTCTCCATTCATCTGTTGAAGGGCACCTAGGTTGGTTCCACACTCTAGCTATTGTAAATTGAGCAGCTATGAACATTGATGTGGATGCATCACTGTAGTAATCTGATTTTAAGACCTTTGGGTATAGGCCAAGCATTGGGATAGCTGCGTCAAATGGTGGATCCATTGCAAGTTTTCTAAGTAACCTCCACACTGCTTTCCAGAGTGACTGCACCAACATGCACATCCAACAGCAATGTATGAGTGTACCCTTTTCCCCACATCCTCGCCAACACCTGTTGTTGCCTGTATTCATAATAAAAGACATTCTACTTGGGGTAAGATGAAATCTTAAGGTGGTTTTGATTTGCATTTCTCTTATAGCAAGGGATGTTGAACATTTTTTTATAAATCTGTTGATTGCTTGTAGATCTTCCTCTCTAAAGTGTCTTTTCATTTCCTTGGCCCATTTATTGATTGGATTATTAGTGTTCTTGGTGTAAAGGTTTTTGATTACTTTGCAGATTCTGGAGATTAATACTCTATCTGAAGTGTGTGTGGCAAAGATTTTTCTCCCACTAGGAAGGCTCTCTCTTCACATTGCTGATTGTTCCCTTTGCTGAGAAAAATCTTTTTAGCTTGACTATATCCCAATCATTGATTCCTGCTTTTATTTCTTGTGCTCTGTGAGTCATGTTAAGGAAATCTTGTCCTAGGCCAACGTGATGAAGATTGGACCTATTTTCTCTTCTATTAGGTGCAGGGTCTCTGGTCTAATTTCTAGGTCCTTGATCCATTTTGAATTGAGTTTTCTACAGGGTGAGAGATATGGGTTTAGTTTCAATTTAGTGCATATGGATTTCCAATTTTCCCAGCACCATTTGTTGAAGAAGCTGTCTTTTCTCCATTGTATGTTTTTGGCTTCTTTGTCATGTATGAGATACCTGTATTTATGTTGGTTTGTCTCTGTGACCTCTGTTCTGTACCATTGATCTACCTGTCTATTTTGGTGCCAAACCATGCTGTTTTTGTTACTATTGCTCTGTAGTATATTTGAAGTTCTGGTATTGAGATACCCCCTGCTTCACTCTTCTTGCTAAGTATTGCTTTAGCTACTCTGGGTCTCTTATTCCTCCAAATGAATTTCATGATTGCTTGCTCTACTTATATGAGGTCCGTCATTGGGATTTTAATTGGAATTGCATTGAATTTGTATAGCACTTTTGGAAGTATGGCCATTTTGACAATATTAATTCTGCCTATCCAAGAACATGGGAGATCTTTCCATCTTCTCAGATTCTCTTTAACTTCTTTCTTTAGTGTTCTGGAGTTCTAATTGTAGAGGCCTTTCCCTTCTTTTGTTAGATTGATTCCCAAGTATTTTATTTTTTTGAGGTTATTGAAAGGGGTAGTTTTCCTGATTTCTCTCTCAGAGGATGCATCACTTATGAATAAAAATGCTTTAGATTTATGAGCATTAATTTTATATCCTGCTACTTTACTGAATGCATTTTATGAGTTCCAGAAGTTTTATAGTGCAATTCTTATGGTCTTCTAAATAGAGAATCATGTCATCAGCAAGTAGGGATAGTTTGAGCTCTTCTTTTCCTATTCATATTCCTCTAATTTCTTTTGTCTGTCTAATTGCTCTGGCTAGAGTTTCACGAACAATGCTGAATAGTAGTGGTGAAAGAGGGCATCCCTGCCTTGTTCCAGTTCTCAGGAGGAATGCTTTCAATTTTTCTCCATTTAGAATGATGTTAGCTGTGGGCTTAGCATAGATAGCTTTTACAATGTTAAGGAACGTCCCCACTATCCCTATTTTTTTCTAGGGTTTTGAGCATGAATTGGTGCTGTATTTTATCAAATGCTTTCTCTACAGCTATTGAAATAATCATGTGGTTCTTGACTTTAAGTCTGTTGATGTGATGAATTACATTTATTGATTTCCAGATGTTGAGCCAACCTTGCATCCCTGGGATGAAACCCACTTGATCATGGTGCACTCTTTTTTTAAATATGCTTTTGTATGCAATTCGCTAAAATTTTGTTAAGAATTTTTGTTTCTATGTTTATTAGGGTTATTGGTATGACATTTTCTTTCCTTGATGTGTCCTTCTCTGGTTTTGGTATCAGGGTGATATTAGCTTCATAGAATGAGTTTGGAAGGGTTTCCTCCTCCTCTATTTCATGAAATACTTTGAGGAGTATTGGAATGAGCTCTTCTTTGAAGGTCATGTAGAACTCGGTTCTGAATCCATCCAGTCCTGGACTTTTCTTTGTTGGTAAGGCATTTCCTGAGAGGAATCACATTCCTTGTAGCTCCATTCTGATTAGAGAGTGCTGACACTACCATCGTTAGAAATTTCTTGAAAAAAAACTCACTGCAAAGAATGTTGAGAGAAATTACTGCAAACACCACTACTGGAAGTATGAAAAGTGAATGGGGATGATATTTCTCTGAGCAAATATTGTTCATGTATTCACAGTTCTTTTGAGCCATTTCCACTTCCCTATACATATTTACACACTCTGCCTCCAAATTATGCTGAGACATTTCCTACCTCAAGTTACAAATGTTTCCCAGGAGAACCAGCTTTTTCAAACTCCCACTTTCCTGAGATGAAAAAGCATGGACCAGCATCACCACTGGGGTATGCATTTGGCCCATCTGGTCATAATTTCAAGGAAAAAAGTTCAGGATGAATGAAAATGAAAGAGATTTGTGAGCAATTTGTGATGGTAATTTCTTGGTGTTCAGGGGTGAAAGATATTGTCAAATTGCTTTAGTCCCAAAGATCAGAGCATATAAAATTTCCCACAAAGACCTACTCCTTCTACTTCCATACATGTTCATGTTTCCTACGGTTGATTATCTGCTCATTGAGGAGATAGAACTTTCTTTTTCTTTAAAGAAACAGTAATAAAACATTGACTCTTCATGACCACCTAAACATTGGGATTTGACTTGCAAGAAAGTTTTCTGGCTAGGTTGTTTGCCAAAGCCATATACAGAATTTGATAGAAACTATGTGGTTCTGCCTGGGTGGTTTTGTGCAAAGCATATCAAATAGGGATATCTGCAAAACACATAACCATTCACCTTAAGGAGCAGATTCAGATTATGCAAACCCTAGAGTATCTCAACATTTCCTCCTCTGTTCAATGAAGTGAAAATCAAAGAGTTAGATAAGTCTCAGATTTTTTGGAAGCCCATTCAAAAGAGAACATTCAGCAAGCAGCTGTGGTGCCACAAAAATAGATTCAAGGGAGACCAAGACTTCTTATGAGTCAGTGTTTCTGAAAATGAGAAAACTCTCAGAAACGCAGGGGTTTGACAGTCTTATTAATATTCTGGCAAGTAAGTGTATTGCACCAGCAAGTTCTACAACATGAAAATATTCACTGGTCCCTAAAATGGGTTCTGCTCCATTTTTGGTTTTTGAAGATCAGGTTGAGTACATCTTGGGAATAGATTGCTGCCTTTCAGCAGTGAAACACTTTCAAATTATCACCTGCACTAGGGTTTGCAAAGGACAAGACTTCTGTGGCCCACTGCAGTCTCTCTCCAAAAGAAGTGGATATCTACACTGGGATGTTCTCCCAAACAACCCCAATATCAACTTGATTACCAAGAGATGTAGACAAAATACATTTAGGTGGCCCTAGCTGTAGGCAGATAGCTGTGCTTTGAATGCTTATATACATCTTTTATTAAAGACTTGTTTGAATTAGCACTGAGTACATAAGTTTACTTCCACTGATATAATTAAACACCCACAGGGGCTTTATAAAGATGATTTTCCTGTATCAATAGAAATCCATGTTCATTAGTAATGAAGAGTTTTTCAGACTTTTGATCATTTTGAGTTATGTCTTAAGAGATTCTGTGTGCAGGTGTGTGAATGATGGTATGTTCTGACTTTAACAAGTAAAGGAGAATTTTTTGATTCTGATGCTATTGCAGGGATGACCAAGGAAACCTATTTAAAATAACTTTATTGAAGAAATGAAATCATGGACATTAGCTCTCCTTCATGATTTGTGCAGATGCCTGTAATTCTTTGAAATAAGGATGGGGAATTTTCACATGCAGTAGGATCTCATTTTCCTGCACCCTAAGTTCTATCACACCTTTCATACATCTGTGCTTTCTCTATTTTGTAAATTAGGATTCTTCACATATTGTGTCTTTATTGGAGCATCTTAACAGAGATGTTCTTTTTTAGATTAGTGATGTTGTGCTGCACATCACTTTTCTTCCAGATGCATCATTCAGTGGTCCATATACAAATTTGTTCTTGTGTAAGTTGAAGTGCTTGAGTGTACACACTTTGGTGATGGAAGGCCTTTTCTAACAAGTCATATGCCCCAAAAGCTAAATCTGAATCTGCTTAATGAGGTATCGCTCAGGAACTTCATGATATCATCAGTATATCGGAGGGGATTTTGGTTCTCTATAATTGCACTTGTGATCAATAAGTATCCTTGATTACACAACAGTCTGGCCCCTACATCTTGCTATATTTTCATAGCACTTTGAAGGTGATGAATATTCGTGGAATGTATGGGGAGACCAGTCACAAGGACAACCTCTTTCAGATTCCCCTCACACAATTTGGTTTCTTCTTCAACACCCATCTGTATTCAGTGCAAAAAAATACCCTTGACCCCTCCCTGTTTAAATATTCAATTTACAACCTATCTACCATTCCTCACTTTCAGCAGAATGAATGTTCAAATTTTGTGTGATACTCTGTAAAAATGTGATCATTCTGCCCTCATCAGGCACCTGTTTCCTTCCCCAATGTCCCCTATTTGGAGGATAATTTTTCCAGGGTGTGTGACCCTGGCCTGTATTTGGCATCTTCAAGCTCGTGGTTAAGGTTTTTTTGGAAAGGTGCAGACAGTTGTTGCTGAGACCAGCACTCAGAATTTCAAGAGAATTACATATTCACTGAGGAGACATTGTGAAAGATTCTCTGTCTCAAATGGTGATCTGAAGGGCCTCTTGGTAACTCACAGCACAATTGCTGAGGACACCCTCATTGTAAGAAAACTGGAGAGGAAGTGAGAACTTGTTGGTGGAGTGAGCATCAAATATCTCTCCTAGTTTCCAGCAATTTGCTAGCCTCCATCCTAAATGTGTAGTGATGAACAACATACTCAACACATTGGGGAGCTCAGATGCTCCTCAAGTGTACTGTGAAGACCTAAATAACACATTCCAGGTTTCTACTGTTGTGGCATTCCTGGAAAGGAATGTAGTGTGTTGTTTCCTGGTTCAAATCTCAGCTAACCCACCAGACACCCACAAGCTCCTGTTCTCTGAAATGTAATTGGTCATTATTGTGAGTGGCTGCTACTGTCCTCAAAGATTTTCCCCACTCAGCAATGTGCACAGTGAGTACAGACAAGCTAAAGTGTGTTCACAGGTCCTTGCCAATATGACCTTTTCTAGTTTTGTTGACCCACATATCCTTGTGCAACCCTGCTTCTCTCCCTAGGGGCATGTCTCCTGATAACTGCTAATTGCTTGCAGGCAATTCACCATTCCCAAGAAATCATAAAGCCTGCTCTGGTCCAGAGAGCATATGGCTCTCTCAAGGACATGGGCAGTATGACAACCTGTGAGCTCTCAATATGGTCATTTATCTTGGTTAAAATCCGATATCTCGAACCTCAAGGGTGCATGCCCTCTTCACGGCCTGATTTCTCTTCTCCTCTGTTCAGAGAATAGGTTCACAGGTTTGGCCAGAAAAGGACAACTGGGATTTGCCTGCTTTCTCCTCCCTCTTCCAAGCACAGCTGGAAATGTGTTTTTCTTTATGGTCCATGTGCAGTAGCCAGAAAATGAAGAGCTTCCAGTTGCCTTGTCAACCATGATGCAATTGTACAGTAATATGGCATTTTGTGACTGCAATGAGTATGAACTGCACATGAGTATGACAATGAGGTGAGATTTAGAATCCCAATTTCTCAAGGCCTAACAGCAAGCTGTGGAAAAGGAGAAAACCTTCATTGTCCTACAAGAGCCAGAGAATTCCATGTACTTCCAAACAAATCTCCTGCATGCCAGCCATTTGATCCCCACATACTGTAGCTCTCCTGTCTCTTGCCCTCAGGTCCATGGAGCACATGGCAAGAAGGCATTTCTTGAGTGAACTCAAAACAAGGGTAGTAGCACTTTTCTTTGAAATAGAGGCTTGACAGTTCAATGTCTAGAATTTTCTTCAAATATCTCACTTCAAAGAATGTTGAAAGAAATTCTTGCAAACACAACTACCAGAAGTATGAAAAGTGAATGGTGTTGATTTTTTTCTGAGCAAATATTATTCATGGATTCACAGATCCTGTGAGGAATCACCTCTTCCCATTCTCTATACGGATTTGCACACTGCCTCCAAATGATGCTGAGACCTTCCCTAATTCAAAAACAGACATTTCCAGGAAAACCAGATTTTTCAACCACCCACTTATTTGAGGTGGAAAGCAAGGCCCAGAATCACAACTGGGGCATGCATTTGGCCCATCAGATCAGAATGTCCTCAAGGAAAAAGTGCCAGGAATAGTGAAAAGAAAGTGAGAGTTGGGAGCAATTTGTGATTGTAAAGATTTGGTGTTCAAGGGTTGAAATTGATTAATGGTTTCCTCAATTTCCCTGAGTCTGAGAGACCAAAGCATGTAATATTTCCTACAAATTCAGACATATCCTACTCTCACATGCCTCCTTTGTTGCCTCAGATATCTGTCTGCTCATTTAGGAGGTACAACTCTATCATGAAAGCAAGAGTGACAATACTTTGTCTTCCCATGGCTTCCTAGACATTGGAATTTGACATGCAAAAAAGGTCCTGTCTGGGTTTTTCTCCAAAGACACCTACACAATTTGATAGAAATTATGTGGCTCTGCCTTGGGTGGTTTTTCAGCAAAGCATATCACATAGTCAGGACTGAAAAACATGCAGAGGTCTAACTTAAGGTGCCCATTCAGATCATACTAACGCTAGAATATTTCAAACTTTCCACTTCTGTTCAATCAAGTGAATGAAAAAGGGTTGGATTAGTCTCAGATGTAAATGGAAGCACATTCAATGGAGAGTATTCAACAAGCAACTGTGCTGCCAGGATAAATGCTTCTACAGAGATTTCTTAAGAGTTGGTATTCCTGAAAGTGAGACAGCTCTCAGAAATACAGAGATTTAATGCTCTCATTAATATACTGGCATGCGTGTTGCATCAGCAAGTTCTACAACATGAAAATATTCACCATGCTCTACAATGGGTTCTACTCCATTTCTGGGGTTTGACGTTCAGGTTGAGCACATCTTGGAACTCCTTGTTGCCTTTCTGAAGTGAAAGAGTTTCTAAATATCACCTGCAGTACATATTGCAAAGGAAAAGCCCTCTGGGATGACTGCAGTCTCTCTGAAGTGGAAGTAGGCATCTACACTGCAATGCTCTCCCACACAACCCCAATATCAACTTG
>JAJEJO010051790.1:0-16624 GCA_020662805.1 Glaucomys volans
ATTTGGCCTGATCTAAAGAGGCTGTTTAAAAGGCATGACTGTATTTTCTGCAAACCTGACAAGGGGATGTGCTTTGAAGGAAAACCACCCCAAGGCCAATCCAAATAATTTCTATCAAATGCTGTACACCAATTTTAAGAGCTATCCAGCAAGCATCCTTTTTTAATGACAAAATTCCAATGTATAGATAGTTATGAGGAGAGATAGATTTATCCCTGGCCCATTAAGGAACAAGAGAGTTTAGGTTGCTTAAGATGCAGACAAGTATCTGATGGTAGCATGGGAGCATGTGGCAGTAGGAGAAGTAGGCATTTGGAAGAAAGATAGTTTGCTCTGATTGTTGGGACTACAGGAAATTGAGGGAATTTTTCACACCTGAGGAACAAACCCTTATAATCCCACCTGTTCACACCTGTCTCAATGTTTTCATTCCTCCCAGGTTTTCCTTGAGGAAAATCTAACCAGTGGTATGTCATGAATATCCAAGTTGAGGTGCTGGAATTTGTTTTTCACTTCACACCTGTGCATGTTTGGAAAATGTGCATTTCCTGGGCAAAGTCTGTTTCTCTGAACAAGGGAATGTCTCAGGGACTTCAGGAGGCAGAATCTGTAAATATGTATATAGATTTGGAAGAAGCAATGGATCAAGGATATTTGAACCCATGAATATTATTTGGTGAGAAATAAACAATCCCCAGTCACTTTGCAAACTCAAGTAATTATGAATTCAAAAATTCCTCTCAACGTTCTTTGCAGTGAGAATTTTTGCAGTCAATCCTGTCCATTGAACTGTCAGTAGTCCATTTCTCCCCAAAATGAAGCTATCCTTGTTGGATCCCATTCAAAATATTCCTAAATTTTTTACCAGTGCTCCTGCAGCATGAAAGCCATAGAGAGGAGAGCTACAGTATGTAGAGTGGAAGGGGCTAGCATGTGGGAAAATGACTTTTAATGGCAAGGAATTATCTTTCTCATGTAGGGGAATGCAGACATTTTCTCTCCCAAGGATTTGTTGCTAGTCCCTGAGAAACTTGGACTTCCACGAAATACTTGACTGCCATCCTATCTGTGTTGCACATATGGCCTGCAGTCACAGGAATCCCATATGAGAGCACAATGGCATTGTGGTTCCCATGGCAACCAGAAACTCTTCAGGTCCTGGCAACTTCAGGGGAACAATCAAGAAAATGGCTGACCCAGCTGTGCTGGTCATAGGGAAGAGTAAGCAGGTAAACCCCAGAGGTATTTGCCACAAAAGCAATCCTAAGAATGGAGGAAAGATAGCTAGCATAGAGGGAAGGGAGGGGTGGGGGCGGGTGGGGGGTAAAATTAATAACAGAGTGTGTGACAGATACCATTGCCCTGTGTAAATGCATGAACACACAGATGGTGTGACTCTACTTTGTGTACAACCAGTGAAACAATAGCTGTACTCCATTTGTGTTCAATAAAAAAAAGGGAGGAAAAGGAAAAAAAAAAAAGCAATCCTAAATTCTTAGAACAGAAGAAGAGTAATAAGCATGTGCTGTGGGCAGGGCCCCTCTGGCTTTGGACATCTGACTCCATCCAAGATAAGGAAGATTGCTGAAGCCTGACAGACTGCCATACTGTTCATGATAGTGGGGGGCTAATTTGCTCACTTGGCCACAGAAGGCATCATGATTTACTGGTTATGGGGACCCTGTTGCAGGCAGTTGGTCCCCATCAGGGGTAGTGGGCCAGTGAGTAACATGGGTGTGACCGAGTTTGCATGGGTCACCAAGTGTAGCCCAAGCCACTGGGGCATGTCCCAAGGAAGAAGCTCATCATTGTCTGTATCACCTGGACATTTTTGAATTGGGAGACTGGTCTTGGGTCCTAGGAGTGACGTCTAATGAGAGCCAAGGGATGACACTTCCTAGCAGAGGAGCATTCAGGTAGTTAAGAGGGATAGGTAAAATATGAACTGGAAAATATCACGTCAAATCTGGTGTGATGACAAACCCTTCCACGAATATCCAACAGGAGAGAGTTGGAACCTGGTATTTCGGTATACTAAGAAGATCCTGATATCCCTAATGTCGAGAGGAGGGAGTTTATCTCCAATCATTTAGGAAGGAGCCTAGCAGGTTGCTGGAAATCATGGAGAGACATTCTATGCTCACACCACAAGCCAGGGCCCATCACCCATTCTGGTGCTCTAATTTATGGTGCACTCAGAAATTATTCTCCTATGATTTTCCAAGGGTCCCGTACACTCACCCTTTGATGCAGAAATGCATTCACAATGCAACTTCACTTAAGGGGTAATTGTCTTGAACTGTCTATCACCTGTCTGATGAAAGTCCCTCTGGCCCATTTTCAAAGTCCCCTTAATAAGCAGCTGGATGATGAAGACTAATGATCAGTGTCACAAACTCTGGCACAATCATTCTCCAAGATGAAACTGAGGAATGAAGCAAGTGCCTGATGAGGGCAGGTTAACATGGGGTTCGATGATACAGGGGAACCAGAGTTTACATGACCCCTGTAGCTCCTGAATGATATCAGCAGAAGTTACTTCAGGTATTTAGTGCCAATTCATACAAGTCTTTAATAAGTGATCTCTGTAAAATGGCAAAGCACAAAAACTGAGCAAATTGACGGCCATGTGCTGCTGTGTTTAGTCTTCTTCTCTCTGTTTTCAGGTTTTTATTGTGGTTGTGATAGATAATGTTGAGATACAGAAGTCCTCTTCTTAGGCATTGCAACTGCAGCACACACCAGAAAGCTCCTCCTTCACAAACTGTAGTGAAGGTGATATTTTGAATGCCTTTTCTTGCTGAAAGGGAAAAATGTAGTCCCAATATGTGCTAAACCTGAACTTCAAAATGCAAAAATGGAAAAGAACCAATTTTTGACCCTGGTGAGCATATTCATCTTGTACAACTTGGTGATTCATACCCATTTGCCAATCTATTAATGAGACATTTATAACTTCTAGGTAGCTCAGAGATTTTTCATCTTCAGGAATACAGCCTCCAATGAAATCCAGGTCCCTAGTAAAACTCATCAGGCACACAGTGACCTGATGAGTACTCTCTTTTAGAATGGGCTTCCAATTGAATCTGATTTTTTCCACCAATTTTGTGATATTTAATGATTCACAGGAGGAAATGTTGATACTGGAGAACTGACATGATCTGATGAGTCTCTTTAAGGTAGAAAACTGCATGTTCTGCAAACCTGACTCTGGGATATGCTTTCCAGAATGACCACCCCAAGTCAGAGAAAAACAATTTATATTAAATCATGTGCATTGCTTTTGAAAACAATCCAGCCAGCAAGAGTTGTTGTAGTTCAAGTCCCAATGCCTAGGGAGTAATGAGGAGAGAAAGATTTATCTCTGTCTGTTTAAGGAACAAGAGTTTTGAAGGTGCTTAATGAATAGCCACTTATCAAAGGTAATCAGGGAGGAGTGTGACACTAGGAGAAGTGGACATTTGGGGAAAATAAATGTTCTGATCTTTTGAAACATGGGACATTGAGGGAATCTTTCACCCCTGATCTCCAATCTCTTACAAACCAAACTGCTCACAGCTGTATCATTGTTTTCATTCCTCCTGGAGATTTTTCTTTGAGGAAAATCTAAACAGCAGGGTCAAATACATATCCCAATGGAGGTGATGGATTTTGGTTTTCACATCAGGTATGCGGATCCTTGGAAATGTGGATTTCCTGGGCAATGTCTTCTTCCATGAATAAGGAAATACCTCAGCAATGTCAAGAGCTACAGACTGTAAATATGTATAGGGAATTGGTAGAGGTGATGAATCACAGGATCTATGAACCTATGAATAATATTTCTCAGCGGTGAAAAATCCCCATTCAGTTTTCAAACTTTCAGTAGTTAGGTGTGCAAAAATTCCTCTCAACATTCATTGCAGTGAGATTATTTGGAGACAGTCCTGTCCACTGTGCTGTCAGTCCTTCATCTATGCAAAATGCTGCTACTGTGGTTTTGATCCAACTCAAGAAATTCCTAACTTGTTTACCATTGTTCCAGAGACATGAGAGCAAGAGAGAGGAGACCTACAGTATGTAGATTGGAAGGGACTGGCATTTGGGAGTTTGTTTTTGAATTGTGAGAAATTTTCTGACTCACTTAGGAGAATGCAGGTTTCTTAGCTTCCCACAGGTTGTTGTTGGGCCTTGGGTAACTTAGGTTTCCATTCATAATTTCACTGTAATCCTAAATAAGTTGAACATACTTCACCACATCACAGAAAGGACAAATGACAGCACAATGGCATCATGGTTGCTATGACAGCTGGAATCTCTTCAGGTCCTGGCTGCTGTAGAGGAATCTTCAAGGAAAAGGCTGGCCTAGCTGTGTTTGTAGAAGGGAACAGGAAGCAGGGAAATTCCAGTGATATTTTCTTGCCAAAAAAACAATCCTATCCTCTTAGGACTGGAGAAATGGAATAAGCATGTGATGTGAGTGGGATCCTCTGGCTTTCTGTCATCTGATTCCATCCAAAAAAGGAGGATGTTGAAGCCTGACAGGATGCCATAGTGTCCATGTCTGTGAGCTTGGCTGCAGGAGCATCATGATTTCCTGGGGTTGGGGAATTTGTTCCAAGCAATTGGTCCCCACCAGGGATAGTGGACCAGGGAGTAATACAAGGGCGCCTGGATGCATGGGTAACCAAGTCTAGCCCAAGTCACATGGGAATGGCCATATGAAGCCACTCATCCTGTCTAGTAAAACTCTGTATGTTGATGAGTCAGGAAATTGGCCTGTGGCCTTAGCAGCCACTCACAATGATGGTCCATGGATGACATTTCTGAGCAGAGGAGCATGCAGGCATTTCAGAGGGGTAGGTGAAGTATGATCTGGAAAACATCATACCAACTCCATTTTGATGCCAAACCTTTCCATGATTTGCCAACAGGACACAGTTGGAAACTGTGATTTAGAACATCTAAGTAGAAGTAAGGAAATGGTGATCCACCTAATGTTGAGAGGGAGGAGTTAAACACTAATCATTTAGGAAGGAGTCCGCCAGTTTGCTGGCAATCAAGGAGAGACATGCTATGCTCACACCACAGGCCAGGTTCCACCACGTCTTCTGCTGCCTTACAATTATGGTGTACTCAGAACTTGTCCTGCTTTGGTTTTCCAAAGTACTCACCCACTCACACTTTGATGCAGAAGTACCTTCACAATGTGACTTCATTTAGGGGTAATTCTCTTGAACTGCCTATGGTCTGCTTGAGAAAATGACCTTTGGCAAAGTTCCATGGTCCCCTTAACCAGCGGCTGGATGATGAAAAATACAGGAATTTATATCCAAACCTGGAACAATAATCTTCAAGGAACGTGAAACTGAGTGATGAAGCAACTGACTGATGAGGAAATGGTTAACCTTGGCCTCACTTGATACAGGAAACCCAGATTTTACATGAACCCTTTGGCTCCTGAATGATATTAGCAGAATTTAATACATGCATTCAGAACTAATTCATACAAATCTTTATTAAATGTTGTGTGTTAAAATGCAAAGCAAACCATAGAAACCTGAGTAATTCAAGGGTCATGTGATGCTGTATTTTATCTTCACCTCTCTGTTGTCATGTTGACAGTGTGGTTGTAGAACTCCCCTTCTTTGGAAGACAGACTGGGGTGAAACCAGAATACTTCTCCTCACAAATCCTAGTCAATATGATATACTGTATGTCCTTTATTGCTGAAGAACAATAATGTAGTCCCAATATGTGCTAAACCTGAACTTGAAAATGCGACAATGGGCAAGAATCAATTTTAGACCCAGGTGAGCATTTTCATCTTGTACCACTTACTGATTCAAACCAATTGCCAGCATATTAATGAGAACATTATAAACACTGCATTGCTCAGAGTTGTCTAATCTTCAGGAATACTGGCTCTTAAGAAACCCAGGTCCCTGGAGAAACACTTTTGGCTGGTAAATCGATGATTGCTAAGTACTTAACTTCAAATTGGCTTCCAATGAAATCTTATTCTTATCCAACCATTTTGTGTTCAATTGATTGATTAGAGGAGATGTTGAATCACTGGAGGGTTGGCATGATCTGAAGAGGATATTTAAGGTAGATGACTGCATGTTATGCAATCCTGACTATGGATTATGCTTTGCAGTAAAAACACCCCAAACCAGAACCAGATAAATCCTATCAAATTGTGTAGATAGCATTTGAAAACAATCCAGCCAGCATCCTTTGTTGCAAGTCAAATCCCAATGTCAATGGGGTAATAAGGAAAGATTTATCCCTGTCCCTTTAAGGAACAAGAGTGTTGAAGAAGCTCAACATTCAGATAATTACCCAAGGGAGCATGGAGGAATGTGGCAGTCAGAAAAGTGGGCATTTGTAGGAAATATTTTATGCTTTTATCTTTTGGACCACAAGAAATTGAGGGAATCTTTCACACCCCAACACCAACCCCTCGCCATCCCAAACTGCTCACAGCAGTCTCACTGTTTTCATTCCTCCCAGATTTTTCCTTGAGGAAAATCTATACAGCAGGTTCAAGTGCATATCCCAGCGGAGATGCTGGAACTTGGTTTTCACCTCAGGTGTATGGGTGCTTCGAAATGTGGATTTGCTGAGCAATATCTGTTTCTCTGAGTATGGGAAGTCTCAGCAACTTCACAAGGCAGACTTTAAACATGTATAAGGAAGAGGTGATTAATCACACAATCTATGAACCCATGAAAAATATATGCTCAAAGGCAAATAATCACCAGTTTTCAAACCTCCAGTAAATATGTGTGACGATATTCCTCTCAACATTCATTGCTGTGAAATTATTTGCCTTGTCCAATGAACTCTCAGTCCTTCAGTTTTCTGCAAAATGCTGCTACTCTGGTTTTGATCCAACTCAAGAATGATCTAACTTGTTTTTCAGTGTTCCAGGGACATGAGAGAAAAATAGAGGAGTGGTATACAATTTAGAATAAAGGGCTGGCATTCTTGAGTTTGTTTTGGAATGGCAGGAATTTTTTGTTTAATGTAGGAGAATGCAGTTTTTGTCTCTCCCCAGGGCTTGTTGCTGTGTCTTGGGAAACATTGGTTTCCATGAACAATTTGGCTGTCTTCATGGCTGTAGGGCACATACTGCCTGCAGTCACAGAATGACCTCATGACAGCACAATGGTGTCATGCGCACAATGGTGTCATGGTCACCATGGCTACCATAACCTCTTCAGTTCCTGGCTGCTATAGAGGAGACTTCAAGAAAGGTGCTGACACAGGTATGCTGGTAGGAGGGAAGAGGAAGCAGGTAAGAACCGGAGGTTCTTTGTAATCCAAAAAATGATCCAAAACTCTTAGTACAGGAGAATAGGAAACAACATATTTGTGGTTATGGCCCCTCTAGCTTGGAGACATCTGACTCTAATCAAGAGAAGAGACTCTGCTGAGGCCTGACAGGCTGCCATACTGTTCATGTTCTCAAGGGTCTGATGTGCTGGCTTGGCCACAAGAGGCTCATGATATCATGGGAATGTTACTGACAATTGGTCCTTTCCAGGAGTAGATGAACAGGGAGTGATGTGGGGGTGCCCAAGAATGCATGGGTCACCAAACCTAGCACAGGCCACAAGGGGATGGCACTATGATTACATTCATCCTGATCTGCACTCAACTGGTACATTGCTGAGTCAAGAAACTTCCTGGGGCCTTAGCAGCCACTCAAAATGATGTTCAATTGATGATATTTCAGAGCAGAGGAGTATGTGGGGCAGCTTGGGGGATTAGGTGAAGTATGAACTGGAAAGCATCACACCAACTCTGGTGTGATGCCACACCTTTCCAAGAATGGCCAACAGGATTCCATTCCAATCCCAATGGAACCTGGGATTTAGAATTTCTAAGTACAAGTGAGGAGCAACTAAGCTCTCTGATGTGGAGAGGAGGGAGATCATCCAGAAATATTTTGTATGGAGACTAGAAATTTGCTGACAAGCTTGGAGAAACATTCTATGCCCACTGCACCGGCCACACCCCACCACCTCTGCTGTTGTCTTTCAATTGTGGTGCACTCACAAATTCCCTTGCTACGATATTAGAAGGGGCCCTTGATTTCACCCTTCATGCAGAAAAACTTAAAATGTGTACTCACATAATGTGTAATTCTCTTAACCTCCCTTTGTCTATCTAAACAAAGACCCTCTGAACATTTCCAAGGATACCTTGAACAACAGTCTGAGGTTGCCAATTGTAGTCCAGCACCACACACCCTGGAACAATGATGCTCCAAAAACCTGAAATTGAAGGATGAAATAAGTGCCCGATGAGGACAGGATGAGCACATTGATACAGGGCCTCATATGAAATTTTAACTTGCATCCACTGAAAGAGAGGAATAGTAGACAGGTTGTACATTGAATATTCAAATAGGGAGGAGTGAATTATACTTCTTTTGTGCTAAATGCAGAAGGGTGTTGGAGAGGAAACCAACATCTATGAAGGGACTCTAAAAGAGGTTGTCCTTGTGAGTGGTCGCCCCAAACATTCCAGGAGCTTTCTTCAGCTGCATAGTACTATGCAAATACAGCACGATATAGGGGCCAGATTGTTCTGCTAGCAAGGATAATTATTTATCACAAGTGCAATTGCTGAGGACCTAAAGTCCCTACCCCACTTCTGACTCTACCCTAAAACTGACAAGGAATACCCCAATAAGCATATGCAGATTTACCATTCCTGGCATATGACCTTGTAGGATGGGTATTCCTTCCCCACATCACATACACTCTGGCACTTCAATTTATGCAAGAACAGATTTGCAAATGGACTCCTGAATGATGCCTCTTGAAATAAATTGTGCAGCACATTCCATTTCTAAAAAAAAAAACCTCATTTTTGTTATGATGCAACAATGAAGACAGAATATTTGTGACAATCCTGAATTGAGTAACAGAGAAAACTGCAGAAGTATGAAAGATGTGATAGGGTGCAGGAAAAGAAGATGCTACCACAATTTGGAGTTTTAATTCCTTATTTGTAGGAATTACACACATCCACACCAATCGGGCCTTTAACTAATGTCTCTCATTTCATTTCTTCAATAGAATTATTTTAAATAGGCTTCTTGTGTCATTCCTGCACTAACATCAGAGTTAAATCATTCTCATTTCCTTGTTGAAAATCAGAACATAAAATCCTTCACCCATCCATACACAGCATCTCTTAAGATATCCCTCAAAATGAGCAAAAGTCTGAAAAAATGCTTCTTTAAGTAATGAATCTGGATCTTGAGTGATACAGGGAAGCCAGGATTTACAAACCCCTTGTGACTGCTGAATGATATCAGTTGAAGTTGATTTATGCATTCAGTGCAATTTCATACAAGTTTTTTAATAATGTGTGTAAACATGCAAAGCACAAAAAACTGAGTACAACCAAGACCACGTGCAGCTGTATTTTGTGTAGATATCTCAGGTCTCAAGTTCGAATTGTGATTGAGTTGGACAGCATTGAGATGTAGAAGCCAATTCTTTAGCAGAGAGACTGCAGTGCACCCCAGCAAGCTTGTCCTTCAAAAACATTGGTGCCAATGCTATTTGAAAAGTCATTCCCTGCTGAGTGGCAGCAATGAAGTACCTATATGTGATCACCTAAGCCTCAAGTTCCGAAAATGTAGAAGTATCATTTTTGGTCCCTGATGAGCATTTTCATGATGGAAGACTTGCTGATGCAGGACATGTGCCAGCGTAATAATGATACCATTCTCATGTCTGAGTTCCTGAGAGTTGTCTCACATTCAGGAATAAGGAATCTTAAGAAATCTAGGTTTTAGGGGAAAATATTTTTCCAGGCACCACAGCTGCTTGCTGAATACTCTCTTTAAATCTGGCTTCCAATTAAATCAGAGACTTATCCAATCATTTTGTTTTTAATTGATTGAACAAAAGAGGAAATGTTGAGACACTGGAGGGTTGGCATGATCTGAAAAGGCTCCTTAAGTTACATGACTGTGTGTTCTGCAGGCCTATGTGATGTACTTTGCAGGAAAATCACCCCAAAGCAGAGTCAAATAATTTGTTTCAAATTCTATCAATTGCTTTGGAGAACAATCCAGCCAGAAACCATTGTTGCGGGTTAAATCCCATTGTCTAGGGAGTCATGAGGAGACAAATGTTTATCCCTGACCCTTTAAGGAAAATGAGTGTTGTACCTCCTCAATGAGCAGACAATTATCCAAGTGAAGCATGGGGGCGGGTGTGGTAGTAGGAGAAGTAGTACTTTGTAGGACATATTATTTGATCTGATGTTTGGAACCAAAAAAAAAAATTGAGGGAATCTTTCACACCTGAACACCAAGCCCTTATAATCAAAAACTGTTCACAACTGTCTCTTTTGGTCTATTATTTGAGAAAACTCTCACCAGCTGAGGCAAATGGATACCCCACTGGAGGTGCTGGACCTTGCTTTTCATCTCAGGAAAGTGGGTGTTTAGATAAAATGCTTTCCTGGGAAAAGTCTTCTTCTATTATTAGAGAATGTCTCAGCATCTTGGTTAGGCACAGTGTGTAACTATGTATAGTGAATGGGAGAAGGTGATGTCTCAGAGGATCTGTGAATCCATGAATAATGTTTGCTATGAGAGTAATCACTTGCATTCAGTTTTCAAACATTCAGTACTTATGATTGCAAGAATTCCTCTCAAATTCCCTTGCAATAAATTTATTTGCAGAAAATCCTATCCATTGCATATTCAATTTTTCATTTTTCCACAAAATTCTGTACCCTCACTTTGATTCCTCTCAAGAAATGCCTAAACAAGGATAGTGACTGAACACAAGAGCAATTGCTGAGGACATGAAGTCCCTTCCCCATTGCTGACTCTACCCTGAAACTTGCAAAGGATACATCATTAAATATATACAGATTTCCATTTCATGGCACATGACCTGGTAGGAAAGGCCTTATTTCAACATAGCACATACACCAAAACACTTCAATTTACACAAGTACAAATTTAAATACGAATCACAGAATGATGTCAATGGAAATAAAAAGTGTAGAACAGCCTCACATATCTAAACAAAAACATCTCTGTTCTGATCATCAAGGAAGTCACAATACCTGTGAAATTCTAACTTGAAAAATAGAAAAAGCAAAGGATGTATGAAAGATGTGATAGGACTTATGGTGCAGGAAAAGAAGATCCTACAGCATTTTGAAATTCCAAATTTTTATTTGTAGAAATTGAAGGCATCCATCCCAATCATTCCACAAAACTAATGTCTCTGATTTCATATCTTCAATGGTAATATTTTACATAAGCTTCTTGGGCCATCCCTGCACTAATATCAAAAATAAATCATTCTCATTTCCTTGATTATAAATCAGAACATACCATCTTTATCCATTCCTGCACATCAAGTCTTAAGACATCCCACAAATTGAACAAAGTCTAAAGAGATGCTTCATAAGCAGTGAACTTGAATCTCGACGATACAGGGAAACAAGACTTTACAAAGCCCCTGTGGCTGCTGAATGACATAAGTGGAATTTACCTTATGCAGTCTGTTCCAATTCATAGAAGTCTTAAATAAATTATGTCTATAAACATGAAAACAACAGCAAACTGAGTATACTTAGGGTCAAGTGCAACTAGGTTTGGTCTACATCTCTCAGTTTTCAATTTGATATTATGATCATTTTGTGCAACATTATAGTGAGGAAGTCCACCTCTTTTGAAGTGAGACTGCAGTGTGCCCCAGAAAGCTTCTCCTTCACACACAATAGTGTCTATGATATTTGGCATGTCATGACCTGCTGAAAGGCAAAAATGAAGTTACCATATGTGCTCAACCTACCTTCAAAATCCAAAAATGGAGAAGAATCCATTTTAGACCCTAGTGAGCATTTCCATGTTGTAGAAATTGCTGATTCAGAACACTTGCGAGCATATTATTGGGACCGTTACGATCTCTGCATTTCTGAGAGTTGTCTCATCTTCAGGAATAATGAATCTCAAGGAATCTAGGTCTCTGAAGAAGCAATTTTTCCTGGCACTACAGCTGCTTGCTGAGTACTCTCTTTTGGTTTTGGTTCCAAGTAAATCTGAGACGTTTCCAATCATTTTGTTTTTCTTGATTGAACAGAGAAGGAAGTGTTGAGATACTCGAGGGTTGGATTAATCTGAAGAGCCTCGTGATTGCATATTCTGAAGTTCTGAGTATGTGATATGCTTTGCAGGAAAACCACCCCAAGGGAGAGGCCAGTAATTTCTGTCAAATTCTATAGATTTCTTTGGAGATCAATCCAGCCAGAATCATTTGTGCTAGTCACATTACAATGTCTAGGGATTCAAAAGAATACAAGTGTTTATCACTGTCCCTTTAAGGAGAAAGGGAGTTGTGGTTTCTTAACGAGGAGAAAATTATCCATTGGAACTCTGGAGGTGTGTGGCAGTAAGAGAAGTAGGCCACTGGAGGAAATATTATATGCTCTGATCCTTTGGACCAAAGGAAATTGAGGGAATCTTTCACACCTGAACACAAAGCCCTTTCCATCACAAACTGCTCACACCTATCTCCTTCTTTACATTCCTTCTGGTCTTTTCCTTGAGGAAATTCTAAACAGGTAGGCCAAATACATATGCCAGTTGATGTTCTGAATCTTGCTTTTCACCTCATGCTAGTGAGTGCTTGAAAAGTTGGTGCTCCTGGGAAATGCTTATTTCTCTAATAAAGGCATGTCTCAGCATCTTGGCAAGGCACTGTGTAAATACCAATAGGGAATGGGAAGAGGTGATGGCTCACTGTAGCTGTGAATCCATGAATATTATTTCCTTTGAGAGAAAATCAACCCCATTCAATTTTTAAACTTTCAGTAGTTATGTTTGCAGGAATTTCTCTCAGCATTCTTTGCAGTTTGATTATTTGCACAAATTCCTACCCATTGAGTTTTCAATCTTTCATTTCTCCACAAAATGCTCCTACCATCATTTTGATCCCACTCTAGAAATGCCTAACTTGTTTACCAGTGCTCCTGGGACAAAAGAGAAAGAGAGAGGAGAGATCTAGTATGGAGTGTTGTAGGGACTGATATGTGGGAGCTTGATTCAGAGGGGTGTGTAAATTTCAGGTTCATGTACAAGAAAGAAAGTTTTTTCTATTTCCCGGACTTGTTGCTCCACCTTGGGTAACATGTGTTTTCTTGAATGGATTGGTTATCATCCTACCTGTGATGCACATAAAGCCTGTCATCACAGAAGGGCATATGACAGAACAATGGTGTTATGATTGCCATGGCAAATGGAATATCTTCAAGTTCTGGTTACTTCAGAGGATCCATCAAGATAAGCTACTGTCTAGATGTGTGGAGAAGAGGATAAAGGAAGCAGGCAAGCCCTAGGGCTCTTTTGTTGTCCACAAAGGAGATTCTCAACTCAACACAGGAGATGAGAATTCAGGGTGTGTAGTGGGCCTATCCCCTGTGACTTTGAGACATCAGACATCATCCAAGATAAGTGACCTTGTTGACCAGACAGGATCACATACTGTCCATGTCTGTGAGGGGATGAGGTGCTCAGTGGGTCGTATCAGTCATGATTTTCTTGGAAGTGGGACAATTGACAGGCAATTTTTCACCAACACGTCTAGTGGACCAAGGAGGGATTTGGGGGTGTCCAAGGACAGGTGGGTCACAAACCTAGCACAGGGACCCAGGAGCATGCCCTACAAAGATAACCCTGCTGTTCTGGATTTGCTTGGTACATTGCTGAGATGTACTGGAAACTGGACTATGGTATTAGCAGTCATTTACAAGGAGGGCCAATGACATTTCAGAGAAGAAGAGCATGCAGGGCGTCGTGGGGGGTTAGGTGAGGTTTGAACTGGGAAAAAACACATCAAATCTAGTGTGATGCCACAACCCTCCATGAATGCCCCAACAGGAGACAGCTGTAACCTGAGATTTAAGGCTCCTAAGTACAAGTGACAAGCAGTTGAGCTCCCCAATGTGATGAGGAGGGAGTTCATCACTAAACATTTAGAATGGAAGCTAGCTTGTTGCTGCCAGTCTAAGAGATATTGTATGCTTACTGCTCCAGCAAGGTCCCACCACCACTGCTGTTGCCTTACAATTATGGTGCACTCAGAAAATGTCTGTCTATGAGTTTAAATGAGGCCCTTCAACTCACTCTTTTATGCAGAAATATTTTCACAATGTGTCTTCACTGATGGTGTAATTTTCTTGACCTACCTATCACACATTTGGACAAAGAACCTTTGCACATTTCCAAGAACACCTTAACCAGCAGCTTGAAGTTGTCAATATCAGGCCAGTGTCATAAACATTGGAACTTTGATCCTCCAAATACATAGAATTGAGTGATAAATCAAGTACCTAATGAGAGCATGATGAGCACATTGTTACAGGGCATTACACGAAAATTAACATGCATCCATCTGAAAGGGAGGAATGGTAGAAAGTGTGGAAGTTGAATACTCAAACAGGGAGGTCTAAGGATATTTCATGTGCATGAAAGGCAGAAGGGTGTTGAAGAGGAAAGCAACTTCTATGAAAGAACTCTAAAAGAGGTTGTTCTTGTGAGTGGTCTCCACAAACATTCCAGGAAGTTTCACCTGTGAAGTGCTTTGCAAATGCAACAAGAAATAGGGGCCAGATCATTCTGTAAGTAAGGAGAGTTGCTGATCACAAGTACAGTTGCTGAGGACCTAAAGGCCCTCCCCCATTGCTGACTCTAACTGAAGTTTACAATGGATACGTCACTAAGCATATGCAGATTTGTCTTTCCAAGAATATTACCTGGTAGGAAAGGCCTTCCTTCACCACTGTGTGTTCACCCAAACAATTAAATATATACAAATACAAATTTGCATATGGACCACTGAATAAATCCTCTTTAAATAAAGTGTGCAGCACAACATCACAAATCTAAACATAATCATGTAGGTTAGGAGGCAACAATGAAGACACAATATGTGAGAAATCCTAACATGAAAAACAGAGAAAACAACAGAAGTATGAAAGGTGTAATAGGACTTAGGGCACAGGAAAAGGAGATCCTACAGCAATTTGAAATTTAAGTCCTCCTTTGTAGGAATTGCAGTCCTCAACACCAATTGTTCAACTTAAGGAATGTTTCTGATTTCATTTCTACAATAGGATTATTTTAAATAAGTTCTCTTCGGTCATCTCTGCTCTAACATCAAAATCAAAAGATTCCTAATTCCTTGAAAAATATCAGAACATACCATTCTTCTTCCATCCCTACATAGCATCTCTTAAGACATCCCTCAAAATTAGCAAATGCCTGAGAAAATGCTTCATTAGAAATGATTATGGAGCTCGGGTGATACAGTGAAATCAGGCTTTACATAGCCCCTCTGGCTGATGAATGACATCAGTGAAAGTTCATATTGAATTCAAGCCAATTTATACAAGTTTTGACTAAATTATTTCTATAAACATTCAAAGCACAGCAAAATGGGTACACTCAGGGCCACATGCAGTTGTGTTTATTCTCAATCTCTCTCTTTTCAAGATGATATTGTGATGGTATTTGAAAATGTTGAGGTGTAGAAGTTCACTTCTCCTGTAGAGAGAATGGAGTCCTTATAATTCCCAACTGCTCACATATTTCTCAGGGTTTTTATTCCCAAAGGGCTTTCCTTGAAGAAATTCTAAGCAGCAGGTCCAAATCTGTATACCAGAGGATCTGCTGGACCTTCCTTTTAATGTCAGACATGTGGGTGCTTGGAAAATGTGGAATTCGTGGGCATAAACTGCTTCTGTGAATAACAGAATTATCACAACAATTTCACGAGGCATAGTCTGTAAATTTTATAGGGTATGGGAATTGGTGATGGATCACAAGTTTTATGAACCCATGAATATTTTCTCAGGGAAAAATAATCCTCATTCAGTTTTCCAATGTCCAGTAGCTATGCTTGCAAAAATTCCTCTCAACATTCCTTGTAGTGACATTATTTGGAGAAAGTGCTGTCCATTGAATGGTCAGTCCTTCATTTCTCTGCAAAATGCTCATACCCTGGTTTGATCACACTCAAGATCAAGATCACACTTCCATGTATGACTAACATGTTTACCAGTGCTCCTAGAGCATGACAGCAAAAAAGAGGAGAGCTACACTATGTAGAATGTTATAGACTGACATTCTGGAGTTAGGTTGAGAAGGGTGTAGAATTTTCAGGCATACATAAGATAGTGTAGGTTTTTTCTCACCCCAGGGCTGGTTGCTGTGCAAGAACAACTTGGGTTTCCAGGAATGGCTTGGCTGTCATTCTAGCTGTGCAGCTTGTACCACCTGCAGTCACAGGAAGGCCATTTTACAGCACAAAGGAATCATGGTTGCTATGGTAACTGGAACCTCCTCCTGTGCTGCCACCTGTGGGTGAAACTTTCCCTGGCCCACCTGTGCTTCTTGGAGGGAAGAGGAAGCAGGCAAGTACCAGAGATCCTTTGCTGTAAAAGCGATCTTACATTCTTAGGACAGGATAAGTGTCAGCATGTGTTGTGGAAGGACCTCTTTGGCTTTGAGACATCTGACTCCATCGCAGTTATGGGACCTGCTGAAGCCAGTCAGGCTGCCATACCTTCCATGTCTGCAAGAGGTCAAACT
>JAJEJO010051793.1:0-82880 GCA_020662805.1 Glaucomys volans
ATTTGGTCCCCAAATAGATTTTGTCAAGCACAGCATTTTGAAGAACAAATGGGGTTTGACTGCTTCACACTCTAGTTCTACCGCCCTCCTCCCTATTGTTGTCACTTTGTTGGTCACAGCCCTGACCTTTGGTGACAAATGTTTCTCCACCTCCCTTCAGGCAGAAAGCATCTCTTCGCTCATTGTCACTTTAGTAATATTTACATCCATGACTCCATTTATCACCCTTATGAGTAATTCTTAAAATATTTACCTTTTTCAATTTTGGAAAAAAATGCCCACAAATAGAAAAAAGTCACTTATATACCACGCCTCTCCAAGAACACTGATGCTTTCATGTTAGTGCATGTTTCTGGGCATGGTTTGTGTATATATATTTCAGAGTTATCTTAATACTGTGTCTGTAGAGCTTAGAATCTTTATTTTTATGTAACATCATAATACAAACATTACTCGCTCTGTGTTAGTGAAATTATTTTTAAAATGTGTTTGCAGTAATTGGCTGGATGGTCTTGAGGGTCCAGATTCCCCAGTATTTAAGCGGAGCGTTGGTCTGGACCAGTGCAGGGACTTAATGTGCGTTGAACTCTGGAACTGAAAAATTAGCCTGTCCCCATGCAGCCCTCAAGGAGCTTGTTCAGGAGACGAGACATGCCTATTCACTCATTGCTTAATGTATTTATTCATCCACTCAACAGATTTATATCTGCCAGAAGTCTTTCTATCCCTGGGGACACAGTAGATGCCCCAGCAGTGATTTGCACACATCAGGGCTGCACTGGGATCCCCAGCCAGGCTTGTGAACTGCAGGTCACTGGGCCTCACCCTCAGAGTTGCTGACTCAGTAGGTCTGAGGGTCTGGGAGCCTGCATTGCTAACACGTTCCCAGGGGATGCCGAGGCTACCACAATTGAGAATTCCCAGCTTAAAAAATAAATTTGCCGTATGCAATATGGCAAAAGAAAACAGCTGTTGGGTTTGTGGGGAAGAGGGCTGAAGTCTGACTTACATGTCTAAGCCTCTCTGATTCTTCAAGTCCCAGGGAGGAAGAAGGGGACTAGGAAAATGCCCTGTGTCCAGAATCCTCATCTTTTCTCTATGGATGACTCTTGGCCATCTCTGCAGGGCCACAGATGCCCAGGGCTGATCAAGGGAGAGGTCAGCAATCATGATGGCCACCTGTACCTTCTCTGGGCTCCTTCAGCTTGCTTACCATATGTTTTGTCTGATCTGCAGAGCCACTGCAAAAGCATCACCCTCCCCATTTTATGGATGTGAAGACTGAGGCACAGAGAGCTTGTTTAACCCACTGTGGTTCCCCACACCAGTGAGTGATATATCTGGGTCTCCAAGCCCAGCCTTTCTGAGAACCTTCAGACCCCATGCTGTTGTGACCAGCGTGACTAAACTCTTGAGTCCAGCAAGGGGCAAAAGGGAATTGGAAAATAAAGATTCACAGACACAGATCTTGACCATTAAGCTGGGATCAGGTGGAGCCTGCTCTCTGATGGAGATGCAGGTCTAAAGAGTTATGCCAGCAGTCTTTATTTATATGTGTCTCATTATCAGGTTAAAAAGACTATGCAACCATTATTCTTTGTATTCAGGAAAGTTACAGAAACTAGGACATCTATGTAGCTTTTCCACAGTTGCAATCTGTAGTTGCAAAGTGCAATGTTAGGAGCTTTGCGTAGCTTTCAAGAAAGTCCGTTGTTAAAAGTTACTATAGACAGGCAGGAACTGGAGAGGCAGAGCTGGTGAACATTGTGGTTGTCCAGCATAAGAGTTCCTTCCTTCCTGGGAGCTGTGTGCTGAGATCAAGGTCAGAGCTGATAGGACTCTTGCACAGAGCCTCCTCATGCAGGGCATTGCCACAGCAGCTAAGCATCCTGTGCCCTTGCACAGAAACATTCCCAGGCACCAGGCATGCCACAGCCATGAGGGCATCCAGAGATCCCTGATCTCAGTCACTGCTCTCCCATCCTCCATCATTGCTCTCAGCACCATGCCATTGCCATTGCCATTGCCATGGCTTCTGTTGAGACTGGCCTGTGGTTGAGCCCTCAGTGGAATCAGTTTCTAGAAATGTTTCCTGTGTGGTGAGACAGTAGTCTCAGGAGTTAGTGCAAGGTTGTTTCCTCATTTCATCTGGGGACTATAAAATTCACTGCTGCCTTTTCTCTTTTTGCCTTTGTCACCAGGAAGCTCAGAGCTATGCTTTGTAGGTGGTACCTTTCCTTAGTGTAAGGTTCTTGGTATAATTATCTCCCCAATCTTCTTGCTTTCGTCTCCCGTGTTTTTTTTTTTTTAAGAAACTTTCCAAAATAATTTCTAAAATAGGTGAATATCAACAGATTAATGAGTTAAGAGTAAATTTTCAGAATGGAAAGGATTACTTTAAGGGGTATTTTTGTATTTAACTTTTGAAGAGTGATTTGGCCCAAGAGTGTGTATAAGTGGACACAGACGTGACCATGGACATGTATTTGATGTCTTAAGATGCATCCACTTGATATTGAGTCCACTTTGGCTGGGGGCAGGCCTGGCCTTGAACTTTGGCTTCTCACTGCTTGCTTCATGACTTTCATATGAATCTCAGTGTCCACGTCTGAAATGGAGATTATGATGCCATGAATGGTCATTGAAGAATTGACTTCAGTAAGAAGTGACTTACTGTTAAATGCCTAGTTATGTGCCTGGCACATAGTAGGCCTGCAACAGATGATAGTTATTATGTCCAGTACAGGCTGGAATTTGTAGAAAGATTGGACCATACATTTGCATTTGCACTTGACTCTAGACTTTTTTTCTAGAATGTGTGGTGTGGAACCGAAATGACCCTTTCCTTCACGTTAGGGTGGTGTGTTTGAGAGCTGTGGGACTTGCTTCCCCTTGGCAGAGAGCTCCACGTGGCATTTCTTGCTCATTCTTAATAGCAGTAGATGTTTGTGGAGAATTCAAGATTTTCTGAGGTCATCCACTTAGGGGGTGGTGACTAAGACTTAGACAGCTCTGGGGTTTCTGTCTCCTTGTGCAGTGGTGACGTACGAGTCTTGAGCACCCTTGCCTGGAAAGTCCCCTAAAGCCCACCCCCTGGCTCTTCTTGATTTTATTAGGCTACCACTTTCAGTTTTTCTTTCAAAATTTTGACTATTAAGCGCAATGGCAGGTAGGGCTGCTTTTTAGTGCATGAGAGAGTTCAAGTGTCACAGGACTCTGTAGATTTCTTTGTCCCATATTGTGGGCACAGGAACCCTGTTGCCCATGCTGTCTGGGCTGTATGAGGCCTTCAAGAGCCTAGGGCCTGCCTGGAGCAGTGTGTTGGGTATAGACTGTGAGCTCCTTGGCTGAGGGTGCCGTGGAGTCTTTACGGGGGCGACTTTCCCCACCTTTGACCTTCTCTATCAAAACTAGGGTCTCGAAAAGGAAGCTCTTTGGGTCATAAGATGCCATCTGGTGGTTACCATGCAGTTGTAAGATGCACTGTATGTTTTCATGTATTTTTTTGATATCAGAGATTGAGCCCAGGGTTGCTTAACCACTGAGCCACCTCCCCGGCTCATTTTTGTATTTTGTTTAGAGACAGAGTCCCACTGAGTTTCTTAGGGACTTTGCTAAGTTGCTGAGACTGACTTTGAACACAGTCCTCCTGTCTCAGCCTCCCAAGCCTCTGGGATTATAGGTGTGTACCACCATGCCCGGCGAAATGCACTGTATTTATAAGGTAGCCTGATGGGCAAGAAGTAGGTGATTTATCTGAAAAAGAAATTTTTAAAAATTGTTATCAAAATGAACTTCTTTCAAACTCTGTTTATTTGAGTTTATCCTTTAGAACCTGTTTTAAAAAAAAAATTGAATAGGGACCATTAGCATTTCAAGTAGGGATGGTCCCAACCCTTCCCCAAAGCTTCATTTACACCAAGCCTGCATACCCCATTGGGTCAGGGCCAGGGTGCCTTGATGATATGGGGCCTCTGCAGCCTGCTACTCTCCCTGTTCACAGTGAAGTAGCTCGGAGGCCTCCGTGAGATGCGTGGGTACTGCAGGCATCCTTTGATAAACCATTCCATTCACACTCTTGCTTTTGTTTTGACCTCCCAGGTCCAGGAGGCTGCAAGTCGGGGCCTGAAGTTTGTCGGTGTTATTCCTCAGTACCACTCCCTGGTGAACTTGGTGGGCGGCAGCCCTCTTGCGCCCGCTGCCAACAGTACCACAGATGCCAGAGCTGCAAAAAAGGCACGTGGGGACCACGAATCACTGGAGGATGAGAACCCAGGAATTGCAGATGTGTGTGTTGCTCCTGCAGGGATGGACAGGAGCCCAGAGCCTGGCCCAGGCCACACAAGAGAGATGCCTTTTACCGAGGAGCCCAGCTTATCCTCTGGAGAGGGTGGAGAATTTTCCCCACGGGCGATGAGCCCTACACTGGATGGACCGGATGGTGACCCATCGGACACACATGCAGGGCTGCTCTCTCGAAGTAAGTATGGAAGCGCTGTGAGTTTGACCCACTTGAGAGGTTAACAACTTTTCAGTCATTCCCAGGGCATTTTAGGGAGAAGAGATGGAAGCATAGACCCAGCAGTCCACAAACGCTAGAAACTTTATCAATTAGTTTAGTTGGGACACCCAACTTGTTACTTGCTGAAGTTGACTTTAGTGGGGGGTCTGTAGAACAGAACCATGTGAAATTGACTTGCAGTTGTTCCAAAAGGTGGGGTTCTAAGTGGATTCTAGACAGTGAGTTATTGCATCTCCTGCACTCTTGCGTCACCGTGTCCTTGCACGGGAAGTGTTTGCCTGCTGGGAACCACTGAGACCCTCCACTCCACTGCTTTGACTGTCTGCCTACAGCAAGAAATCACAAACACCCGTTGCGGGAAACTGTGATGCAACTCATGACAATGTAAACAGCCAGCTTCCAGGGGCTTCCTATGGTGGACAGATCACTGTGGTAGAACACTCGGCTGAGGAAAGGCCTCCAGTCTGGGAATCCTCTTAGTCACATTGTAAGGGCCATGAGAGCATGCACATTGGCATGAGAATTTCAGATAACAGCACAGCAACAATAATAGCCAACGTGTACTCATACTGCTTGAGGCCCTGTGCCAATACGCATTTTAAAAGACTGACCTCTTAATTCTCCATGTAGCCTTGTGATGTATGTGGGTGAGCTCTGTTATCATTGCCTGTCTGCCAGTGGAGTAATTCGGGGTTTCCAGAAGAAACACGTTGCCCTGGGCGGGAAATCAGCAGATCTGGAATTATGAAATCAGTGAGGCTGTATCTCCATCCCATTTTGCCTCTCTGCTTGGTCTTTCCTGACAAGATTTCCTGAAGCCCTTGTTTGACAGGGAGTGACATTTCTCTTTACTTCCCGCTCCAGAGTTCCCTCTTCTCTACTTTCTCCAGGAAATCTAGCATCCAGTCACTTCCTGAAGCAAGGTACTTAACATTAGCAATGGGGCCTCTTCCGGCCTTTGGAAGATGAACAAGGATTGAGACTGACAGCAGGAGACCACCACGCCCCCCCAGGGCTGTTTGTTTAGGACTTTCTGGATCATATCCCTGGTTAATGTTGTTACTATTTAGTTACTTGTTCTTGAAATTGGTCTCTTACAAATGATAAGGAACATTTTATGCTTTGAGAGTGGAGAACAAGGTGAAATAATTTCTTTTGTTACATTAGTGTTTCTTGAAAGGAAAATTATAGGATGCTTTCTTCTGGGGGCTTATTTTGCAAAGTTGCTTGGAGGGAGAGATTGGAGCTGCCTCAATTCTGGGATATAGAGGGTTATTATTTAATCAAGGTCTGGATCCTTCTTAAACGGGTGCTGAGGTAGTGCTTTTCCTTTGCCTGTTTTTTTCCACTGAATTGATAGACTTCTTCCCACCATTCAGAGAGTGCATTTAGACTTAGCATGCACCTGCCAAACAATGTCCAAAGCTGTCTTCTCATTGAAGTAGGCAAGGTGTGCATGCTGATCCCAAGGAGGAGGATGGGCCTCTGGGGAGACCTGCTGTAGTCCAGCATTGTGGGAGGGTTCAGGCCAGGCACAGGTGCCTGCAGAGAGGGAGGTGTCATGGGGAAGCAGGTGTCATCATGGTTGAGAGTCTGGTCTTTCTGTCCATTCCAACCACCTGTGGCTAGGCAGTAGCCTTGGACACCGTGATTGCCTTCTCATATGAGAAAGAACAGCAGCTCCCTGTGGAAAGATTTGGTGACAAGTACCTTCAAAGCTGCTCAGTGCTGTCAACTCACCAGTGTGAGTGTTGCCACTGGGGCTCGGGTACTGTGCTCCTGGCTCTTGACCTTGACCCCTTATGGAACCTTGGTTTGAGAGAGGAGGTGGGTAATACTGAGATTCCCTTGGGAGTGTGCCCAGCCTTCCAGAATCCACCTTTCTCAGAGACTCCTTCTAGGCTTTCTGCTTCTGTGTTTGACCCCAGAGAATTACTAACTGGGAAGACTTGTCCTGGGACCCTTCCCAGGTGCCCAGTGTCCTGCTGCTGCCTGATGGCTACTCGCCTCCCTCACTCAGACTCCCCATAGCTGAATGCACAGAAACCCCTCCTCCTGAAGCATCTAGGGGTGCACCCAACCTCAAGACCCTATTCTCTGCTGGTGACCCAGATTGTACTGGGAAATGGTTAATGGGTGTTAATGAAAGCATCAGCCCAGCAGTGGAGGGGAACTTCAGCTCTGGGGGTCTCTAAGCCTTCCCTGTCCCAATCTCTCCAGGTACACAGCTACCTCTCCCAGTACAAATGGCTGCCCTGCCTACAGGTCTCTGCAATTTAGGATCTCACTGTTAGTTTTTAAATTTTATTTTTTTACCTTTTGGTGGAAAAAAATGAGCCTTTGGATTTTCCATCAGTGATAACACACTGAGGTGACTAGTGGGCACACAGGCCTGTGGGGGACCAGCAGACCATCATGAGGGTGGTCACCCTGAGATCACTGCTCTGACTCCTCCCTGGTTGTCATCTCAGTTACTCCTCATCACGGCTCCTAAGAGAAGACACTACTTGGAAGCCCACTCCACAGATACAGAAGTCAGGCCATTGACCTCCCCAAAGCTGGGTATCCAGGACCCTGTCTCCACGGATCATGGCCCTCACCTGACCCCTGGCCTCTCTCCTAATCTTTTCTCTGTGAAATCTTATTTCCTTCCTTGGGAACAAGGTGACGGCTCACCGTCACCCCCAGCACACACACAGCCCCCTCCCTGCCGCTCTCATCTCTCGGCTTGCCTTTCTCCTGGGGCCCCCTAAGGAGGGTGAAGTGTTTTTACTCCTCGTTCTGCCAGGTGGGCTTAAATAGGCAATCACAGCAAGACAATTAAAAAACATCCAGAGGGAGTCTCCCCCGTTCCCCCTCCTTCTCCTTCTCGCTTAATTTATTTCCTATATAGGAAGCCTGGGGAGAGGATGCCAGGCGGTGACAGCTCAGACAGGACGTTCCCTGAGTCTCCATCTGGAAGCAGGGGCAGGCTGCCCCTGCCACCCCTGCAGAGCCGTCCAGTGGTTAGGCCCTCCTGGGTTTCTCTTCCTGCTCATTGAACTTTATTTCCTGGTTCTGGGGAATTTCTTTTCTTTTTAAAGTTCTTTTTTGTTGTTCTTGTCGATTGACATAATACCTTTATTTGCTTTTTTATTTTTATGTGGTGCTGAGGATGGAACACGTGCTAGGCAAGCGCTCTACTGCCGAGCTGTAATCCCAGCCTGCCCCCTCCTCCAGGGAATTTCTTATTGGTTTGAAAGCCTGGCTGTGCTGTGATGCCCTGAGCCCCAGTGTCTCTGTTGCTACAACTTCAGTCAGAGATACACGAGGTCAAACAGGTTTGCTCAAATTCTGATTGTTCTCACTGTCACCAAAATCATTATTCTAAGTCTTCCATGCACTGACTGTCCGACCTGCTGAGACTTTCCAGCCAGAAGCTGCAGTTAGTGCTCTCAATTGCAGTTCTGGCTGAGGGGCTTTTGTTCAATAGATCTCCCTGGCAGCCAGCTCAGCGTGGTTACCTGAAACTCAGGAGGCTTTTCTGATGTGTGGGCTGTTTCCCTCCCCAGGCCAATATCCTCTCTTCCTCATATCCTCTGGATAGTCTGATCCTATGACTCTGCCACTCCCAGGCCTTTAACTCAGTCCAGGAACAAAAACAGCTACTGAGTCCCTCCTATGGCCACCAGTGCCCACTTTGTGTGTCTTGATGAAGTTGATCTCTTGTTGGACTTGGGAAGGAGCCCAGGGCTTGGGATCTGCAAGAGTTCTGGTTCTCCCACACTGGCTATGGTTCTGGGGCATCCCTTAATGCTTCCGGGCCTTGAGCTAGTGCTGCCCCCTCCTGTGGAGGTTGGTGGTACAGGTATCTAGGCTGCTGTGGTCTTCACACTTGAATACCTGGGGACCATTGTGTGTACAGTGGTACCTGTGCTTTGCCTCTGCTGTCCTCGAAAGTGGGCCTCTTGCTGGCCCAGAGGTGCCCTGTGTTAGTCCTGAGCCTGACGTAGCCTGAAGCAGCCTTCCCTAGACTTTGGAATCTGGATGGAGAGCTTCAGGCCTTTCCGGCCTCCTGTCCCTCCACAGCACTCACAGCCTGCCTTCCCACAGCAGACCTTCCATCTCGGTTCCCCCTACGCCTGGCCCTGGTTCAGTGCAAACCCCACCCAGCTCAGCCTCCCCAGCTGCATCTGACTTCCACTTCTTCCTTGCAACACAGCTAACTCATTGGCAGCCTTCTCCTCCTAAGTCTGGCTTTGGGAGCCCACACTTGAGTTTAAGCTCTATATTCTGTCTTCAGTCTTGACACCAAACCTGACCAGCCCCTGTGGCTCACGCTCAAGTCATAGCTCGCTGGGGCCAAACCCGAAGACAAGAGTGCAGATTTCCATCGTGAGCCCAAGTCCCTATGCCCAGGTAGAGGCCTCACAGCTGGTCACCTGCCTCTTTGCTCCCACTTGCCTGTAGCCTAGGAGGCCTGAGAGGAGGGGGCCATTTAGCCAGCCCTCAGTTTGTCCTTCCCTAGCTTTTTCTGGCTCAGGTCAATCCAGCAAGCACATCACAGCTCCTGCCCCAGTACTGGCACTGTGCCGTACCTGAGGAATCTTACTTGACAAGGCAAGGTACCATGTGGGGAGTGGGGACGAAGGACAAGAAGACAGTAGGTGTTCCTCCCGTGCTCCACAAGAGCAGCGCTTCAACTGTTCTCAGAACATTCTCAGAAGCAATGCCCTCCCTATTCCTTTGGGACTTTCTGTCCCATGTCTGGAAAAATCTTCCTGCTGAGGTCATGGCGGAGTCACAGAGCAGCTGAGAAAATTTAAACAAATTTGGGGCTTCTTTTTGGAATCCTTGATGCCCGCTCACGTGAGGTTGTGTGTTGAAGAATCAGACTATAAAAACATCAAAGGGGATCGTGTTCAGACAGTTTCTCTTGGCTGGTTTCCATGTGAGTAGAGAGAAGACTGTGGTCGAGGAGGCGGTGGGACAGAGGAGTCCACTAAAGGGTTACACATCTGAAATCAGGTTTTCTCCCAATATTTCATTGCCCCTGATACTTTAGAGACTGTTCATTCCAACAGCATTTCCTTTTCCTTCCTGAAAAATTTATTTCTGTCTCTGGCTTCAGTCCTGCCCCTGGGGAGGATCAGGATGGGAAAGCTGGGATGCTGTTAGCACCGGGTACCTTGTCAGAAGCCTCTCTTCTTCCACCCATCCCAGCATCCCCACCTCTCCTTTTGACACTTCCCCTTTTTCTGTTTCATTACACACTGGGAAAGTTTAGGTTTTTGCCTGGTCGTTTGAGTGTGGGATCCTTCTGAGAGATCCAGTGTTACTTTGTCGGTTAGGACTTTGGCTGCTTCCAAACTCCTCAGTCACTTCTCCCACAAAGCAGCTGTGATTTCTTTTTAATTCCATTGCATCTGTGCTTGACTGTAACATACCATAGGGACTGGTGCTCTGGCCCTCTGTCGGGGTCACCTGCAGGTAGTTATGGCCAAGCTAACAGTTTCCTTAGCCTCTAAGCTTGCCAGCATTTCTTGGGAATGGGAACATGCAGGACAGATACTCTGGGGAGTTAGTGCCTCAAGAGTGACCTCTAGTCCATGGGAGTGAATATTCCAGCTGCATTGCCCTTGGTGGGTCCCCTTGAGGTGTCTCAGGGTGCCCCGTGGGATTGAGCCCCAGTTGCCCCAGTGGTGACCTGCTCATCAATGCATACTTCATTGGCTTCATCTCCTCCTTATTTCCCCTCCCACCTGCCTCCTTCTCTCTCTTAGTATCACTCTAAGCTTGCACATGGAAAGCTTGCAGAGTCTGAAATCCAAATGAATTCAGGGATTACGAAAGCATGCCTCATCCTCTTGCCCTTTGTAGCTGCCATTTTTTATTTGAATCCCTGGCATCTGGTACTAGAAAACCCGATTGCTCAGTTCACATCCTTACCCCGACCCCCACTCCCTAGTGTATGGCTTGATTCCCTCTTTATCATTCCATTCTCTTTTTTGGGGAGTGGGATTGAACTCAGGGACACTAGACCACTGGGCCACATCCCCAGCCCCAGGGTCTCACTGAATTGCCTTGCTTTTGCTGAGGCTGACTTTGAACTCATGATCCTCCTGCCTCAGGCTTCTGAGCCAATGGGATTACAGACATGGCCACCACGTCCAGCTATCATTCCATTCTTAAAGTTTATATTTCAAAGTCATGAAATAGTCTAGTGGTTGCTGGCTCCATACACCAGGACCTCATTTCTTGTGTGAAAGTATTTCCTGGTTGGAGGTGGCATCTCGAGTCAGTCAGGTGGACTAAGAAAGGTAAGGTAATTTGGGGGTGGGGATGATGACCAGACTAAAGTTGGTGTTTAAAATCCCGATGGCCACTTCTGAAGATAGGTATTGGTTCTCTTGGATGGCTAGCTTGAAATGCCTCTCCTGTTTATTTAACTGTTGCTGATAAGTCTCAAGGCCCGGAGAATTCCACTGAGCCTTACTCAGATGTGGCTGTGGGAAGACCTCTTTGTCCCAGAACACAGTACCTGTATGAGAAACTTTCAGATGTTACTACGTTTTGTGTTAATGAGCCTTGTTATCCTGCTTGTTCATGGCAAATGGTAGAGGTTTGCCTTTATGGTCAATGTAGCAAATTCTCCTTTGAAAATGCAATTATTTAAATAATGGAAATTAAATCAATTTTAAAAGATAATTATCCAACCACTATTTGGATACCACAGAAATTGTGAAATACTACAATTTGGGAAACAGCATCCCACAATGTAGGTCTAGGTCTCCCATGTGGGGAGCATGAATGTCCTTTGTCCTTTTTGCTAATGTCAACCATTGTTTATGACCTTTAATTTTTTTCTCTGATAGAAGGCTGGGGATTTTCTTAAGATTCCAAAAGATATTTTTGGAAACCAAAGCATATTCTTGAGAAGCCTGTGTAAGCAAAGCTTTCTAAGCTGGGTCAACTCTGATTGCTTGTCTAAATGAGTATTCAAAAATAGACCTTAGAGTTAGGTTGAAATTGCAGGTTTTTGCTCCAGGAGGCAGCTGCTGCTAACTCATACCCAGCAGCACATATAGCAGGCGCAGATTGGCTGGGTGGTAGTGACTATTGATTTCTGAAGAACTGAGCTATAAATGAAAGAACGGAAAGCTCAGAGCCTCACTCCAAGAGCCTGCTTGGCTGAGTGAGCCGATCTGCCACTGCAGACAGGAACCCTCATTACGGGAGCATATTTATTTTTACATATCAATGATGTATTTTTGATGTACTTGATTAAGTATTATGGGCTAGGCCCCAGGAAATACCACTGCAGTCTTTAAATAGTTCAGGTTGGACAAGGTTCCTGGAATTAGAGCAGTGTGTTTTCATGTGAATCTGTACATTTGCTCTTTTAAAATAAAAGTCCATATCTCACTCAGGTATGTCTGTTTTTACTTCTAACATGTCTTTGTATGTAATGCTAGAAATTTCTGCTCCATCTCCTAACTGTGCAAATTATAACCCGAGATTAATTCATTATACTCCAGATTCAAAACCTAAGTCCCCCATCTGGAGCCTAGCCTTTGAGGCCCATGTCACTTGACAGGGCTGGCCCAGCCACAACTTACTACTTGGAATTTAGTTTTATTACTTGGCAATAGTGCAGCTTCAGAGATTTCACTGTTGGTATCATTTCTTCAGGCTCCTGAGAGATTTCACTAAACCTAATGAGGCAGATTTTTATCACTGGTTGACCTCTTCTTTCCCCATCCTCTTCATAAATCTCAACAGAAATGGAGATCTTTGCCCTCTTCAACAAACCGAAGAACCATCAGAAGTGCCGGCAATACTATCCTGTCACTATTCCTCTCCGGGTCTCCAAAAATGGCCAGACAGTGAGCAGTTTGGATGCCAACTGGTTGGAGCACATGAGTGACCACTTCCGGAAAGGAGGCATGCTGGTGAATGCAGTCTTCCACCTCGGAATGGTGAATGGTATGGAATCTACCACCATTGGGTGACCCTTGAGAATTCTGCTTCTAACTTGTATAACTCATCTTTGGAACCTGCTCCATTTAGAAAACTGTTCAGCCAATAAACATGCTGCATTTGATTTCTAATTAACACATCTTGAGCAGCTCCCACGAAGTCAATGACCTGGGCAGGAGTCAGCTAGGTATCTTTGGAAATGGGAGGGGGGGCTCTGTTTCAATGAAGATGGCCTCTGTTTCTGTTGCTTTTAAGGGTTTTTAAAAAAAGATGACTCCCTGGGATTGTTAATTACCCCTTGGGATCATGCCATGCCAGAGTGTGAATTGTTTTGTAGATGCTATTATGGTTTGAAGTAGCAGTGGTGCCTTGGAATTGACAGCAGAGAAACAAATGGTCTGGTTTCTGTAAGCTCCACACACAGTGCCTGGGTGTCATGGCACCTGTGCCCCTCCCCAGGAATGGGATATCTCTGGGGAGTTGCTGCATGGAATAATACTATTAACATCAGCTTCCAAGGTGGGAAAGAAGTCTGCACACAGTGGGAAAAGGTGTCAAGAAAAGAATGTGCTTCAGGTTAACATGAAGGTGAGTTAAGTCACCAGGGTGTGTTGAAGCTGGGAGACAATTTGGAGAGTGGGCCAATCTGCCAGCATGTGCAGATCCTGAGGACTGCCAGTCAGCAGGGTTCCTAAGCAAGGGAAGCATCACACCAACATTGTTGATCCCAGCAAAACCTGGCAGGGGGCATCAACCGCACCACAGTTTTCTCTCTCAAGGATTAGCAGAGTCAGGGATGGAGTTTGGTTCCATATTATTTGCAATCCTCAAAATGCCAACAGGCATCCTTAGAATAGAGACACCATTCTGAATTCTGAATGTACATACTTTGAATCATTCAAAGCCTCAGAAGATGACACAGCACTCATAGGTCTTAGTTTGGATGCAGTTCCTTGTTACTATCTAAATATCCATGTCCAGTCTCTCCATGTTATAGTAGCAGCTGGCATTGTGTAATGTACTTGGCCATAGCCATTTGTAATAATGGATGAATGACATAAGGAAGGCAATCAGCTCACTAAGAATACAGCCAGACTAATGCTGTCCAATAGAACTTGCTCTGACGGTGGAACGTTTTATATTGTGCTATCCAACATGGCAGCTACCAGCCATCTATGGGCTCTGAGCACTTGAAATTTATTTCATTTTCACAAATTGAACCATATGTGGCTAGTGTATTGGACAGTGCAGTTCTGGAGTGTACGTTTCATTGATGCAACTAAATTAGCTTCTGTTCCCTGGCAGCAAGGTTGATAACCTCTCTGTGTACAAGGAAGCTCTCCATGGTGCCTGCAGGGGCTCCTGAGGCCAGGGCTAGTCCCCGTCTGTTTGGTGAGCAGCACCATAGAACACAGGGGCAGCATGCTCTATTCATCAGTATTGGTGGGGGTGGGTGAAGAGGAGCCCTTCGCTTGATACTTCCTACAGTGGCACCTGTCACCCATCTTAGGCTGGGGCAATAGCAGTTTTTTTTTTATGTTGGTGCCCCTAGAAGCTCTCTGTGACTGTGTAGAGCTTTGCATTTGTCCCTGGGCACATGACGGGTAGTTTCTTAAAGATGTGCTAGAAGTAGCAGCAGCTCAGGATGCCACTGGTAATTTTATCTCCTCTTAGGAGAATGGTGCATCCAAACAGAAGTTTTCTCTGGCCCCCCCATCTGAGTTTGTTAGGGGCAAGCTGAACCCCCAGGGAGAACACCTTGAAAGTTCACAAAGCCATTGAGTGTCTCTTACCATTATGGTTTTGGCAGTGAAGGCTGAGTTCACCTCCTCCCCCCATCTTTCCATCCGTGCATCCAAAAGCACAGAGAATTTGTGCAGCTTTTTCTTCAGATTTGCCTTCAGTGTGAAGGGCTGTTATAGCCTTCCTTGGCTTTAGCTGTGTTAAAGACAGCCTCCTGCCTTGAAGACAGAACGTGAAATGTCCCCTGGCAAGTGCAACCGTGAAGTCCTCCGCTGAGCCTGAGGCATCTTCAGTGTCGTGTCTAGCGCCGCAGGTAGTGGCTTGGCTTCATCACAGCGAGGGCTGCAGAAGCCCCTGAACCGGGTTCCTGAAACCCACGCTGGCTTGAGATGTGATTTTCCCTGTGTGTTTCTGCTGGGAGGACCGTGTGAATCAGGGTGATGGGAGTGGGTTAAGGCTTTTCTGCTCTGGGAAAGCCCAGGGTTTCTGTTGGCCAGGGAAGAAACAGGCGTATGTTCTTCTTCCAGAATTTTTTTTTTTTTTTAAAAAAGCAAAGTAATCATAATCATGAAAGGAACCTATTTCTAAGAGATAATTAGTATCCTTACTAATAAACCTGGCAGAGCCAGAAGCACCTTCAAGCTGTTTGCCACCTGGGAAACCATCATTCATGACTCTTAAAAGGGTATTTATAGTCTAAAATCATAAAATTTATACTCCAGAATCATAAAACTCATGAGAACTTTGTCCAAATCAGACTCCAGCTTCTGTTTTCCCATCTCCAAGGACATGGAAACACCCACACAGCCCCCAGGTCTGGGTCCTGCTGGTGGGTTCTGGGACTGCTGTTCCAGGTTTGGGCAGGTGTCTGCAGCTGGGGAGGCCCCGCCTGACCCCTGCCAGCTCGAGGCACAGCAGAGAGCACAGTGAGGGGACCTGGGCCCTGCAGGACTCGGTGCTGCTGCTGCTGCAGGCGTTTCTAACAGAGCAGCTCATTCAGTCTTCAGCCCAGTGGAATATAGTGTAGATGTGGAAACTGAGGGACGAAGATGTTATGTCATGGCCGGGGTCACCAGCTGGTAAGTACTTGGCCAGCCAGTGAGAGGAAGGAAGAAGAGTGAGGCCAGGAGAGGAGAGAGGTGGCTATGTGGTGGGAGGTTGAGGCCACCAACAGGGTCATGGGCAGTCTGCTGGTGGGGAGAGGAGGGCTCTTAGTTCACCCCAGGGAACAGCAGGAATGAGTCCAGGGGCCACCACACAGCACAGCAGACAGCCCTCGGGAGCCCCTAGACAGTGAGGTAAAGACCAGAATCTGTATTTCTAGGGATGGAGAGGGACCCTCCTGACTGGGCTCTTGATGAGGAGTGGTAGAGGTCCCACCAAAGGCTTGGCTGGGAGGCTGCTTCCTCACCAAGGGCTTCACCAAGCCTCTACTGTCATCAGCAGCCACCAGGCTGGCTGCTCCCTTCACCTCTCCATGCCCTGGCTTGGCCCCCTCTGTCACCTTGCCCTGCATTCCTTACTCTGCGCTCACCCGTCTCCACTCTCGCTCTGCTCCCCTCGCCTTCTCCCTGCCCTGCCCTGCCCTGCCCTCTTCCCGTCCCATCCTTGCCCTTTCTTACCCTGGCAGTCCTTCCTCTCTTTGTTTCAAAAAATGCCTTTTGTTACTGATTGTCCAAACCAGAGTCCAGTCCAGCAACACAGGCTGCACAAGGTGACCCTGTCCTCACATTTCTCTCCACCTGCGAGAGTCCTTTTATCTACCCCTGCTTGCTTCAAAGGAAGCCAGCCTCCTATCCTACAGAATGTCCTGCATTAGATCTGTCTGGATCAGTGCATCTCTTCTTTTTTTTTTTTGGTACCAGGGATTGAACTCAGGGGTACTCAACCACTGAGCCACATCCCCCACCCTATTTTGTATTTTATTTAGAGACAGGGTCTCACTGAGTTGCTTAGCACCTCATGCTGCTGAGGCTGGCTTTGAACCCACGATCCTCCTGCCTCAGCCTCCTGAGCCACTGGAATTATAGGTGTGTGCCACCATGCCCAGCTATTGTCTTCTTTTTTTTTTAAGCCACTCTTTCCTTTAGACTGGAAGTTAGTTCTACAACCTTGATATATGAAAATCTGACTAGAGTACATTCCGGGTGATCTGCATATTGTGTCACACAGGGGTCACGTTATGCCCATGTCTCTCCATTCCAACCCCCACTACATCATCCTTGGGATTTCCCTGATGGCCCAGCTTCATCTAAATCCAAGTGGCACTGGGTATTTACCCCACCGTTGTTGACACCTAGCATATCCTACAGATGTTTTAAAAAAATGCATATTTTAAGGTTTAAAACTAGAGAAATATATGTTTTATACAGACATGCTTGCAGGTCCCAGGGCTACTCCTTAGCACCCTGGTGCCTGAACACCCTAACACTGCAGCAGAGGGTATAGTGCAATGGCCAGAGGGCACCAGCTCCAAGACTGCGGAAACCTCGTCTCTGTCCATTGCCTGCATCTGGCTCATTTTAATAGTAGCTCAATAAATGTTTCTTAGTTGTTGAAAGAGCATGGGCTTGGGATCAAGCCAACCACATTTCAGATCTAGTTTGACCCTTGTGTTCCATTTGAACATGGACACGTTATTTAACTTTTGTAGTCTCCCCTTTCTCATCTAAAAGGGAATGATGACTCTTCCAGAAATTTGGGGAGGATTCTATGAGAAGCCATGAAATGGGTTGGGCAGAGAGCCTCACATTCAGCCAGAAATACTCTGGTCAGTTTCGTGACACTGAAGCTTACTGGCTGATCCCTGCTATAACTGAAGAAGAGTAACACCTTCTCTAGATGCTTCCACATTTCAAAATGAGAATCCTGAAGGAAGGCAGGCCTGGAGTAGCAGTGGGGAGCTCAAGAGGTAAGAGAAGGTGGCAGCCTGCTCATTCTTCAGTTTATGGAGCAAATTAGTAGTAGCATGATTGGAAAGCAACATGGCACAGTTGTCCAGGGTTGGTTGACCAGCGATTAGGTTTGTACTGGATTGCACCTCAGCGTGACCACATGTGCAATTATGGCTGTGTGGTTGGCCAGTGCCATTCCTGGAATGGCAGTACTGAGAACATCATGCAGTTTCCAGTGAGGAACAGGGCCCTCAGAGCAAGGAAACTGCGATCCTGCTACCCCAGTGAGAACAATAACATTGGTTTGTAAACCTGCAAAGTAGACCGATGCATTGACTGCTTGCCCCGGCGTGAACACTCCAGGTTACGTTCCAGAGAGGGATGTGAGGGCCTGGCTTGATGGGCAGAGTCTTCATGCCTGTGGGAGAAGAGTGGTTGCCTCATAGACCTTACCTCTTAAGATAGCATGGCAGATCTTTTCCCACATCCTCTTGTAAATCATAAGCTTGGAATGTCAAGGTGGCCTTTTGCCAAAAGACCAGCATCAAATATTTATACAATATCAGGGCAAATAGCTTTTTGTGCACAGTAGGGAAGCATCTTTACTTTAATAAAAAAATGCAGTGATAATGGAATGCTTTCCATAGACGGAGGGCAGTTTAACCTTTCTACATCAGGAGGCTTTGCTCTAAGATAGACCTATTTATACCCAACTCGGTGCACATTTCAGGGAGGCTGAGCCGTGAAGGTAATGAGGACGTGGGGAGTGGACAGGGCCGTCAAAACAAGGGGCTCTTTAAAAGCCTGGCTGTCTTCTCTCTGTGGTTCATTGACTTTTTTGCTGTTACAGATGACCAAATTTTGACAGCCGTTCTGAACTTGCTTCTTAGCCAAGCAGGTGAATCAGCATTTTGAAACTGGAGAGCAGAGCCCGGGTGGAGGGGTAGGAGGCAGGCAGTGCACAGAGCAGATGGTGCATGAGGACCCACGCAGCCCCCCTCCTAGGCCCAGAACTTGGGAGGAAGGAGGGGAAGCCAGGAGGGAGGCAGGGAGGAAGTCTAGATGGGTTGCAAGTGACCCCTTCCTCTTCCTGGTCCCAACTCTGCTGCACCCTGCTGTTGGTGAGCGAAAGCCCGTTATGTTATTTATGTTGAACTGGGCACGTTAGTACTTAAAGCACATGGTAGGCACACCTGGGGGACTTGAGGTCCTCCGTTGAGGAGATGTGTGGGTAGAAGCTTTGGAGATTAGATTACTGTCATCCCTTGGTATCTACAGAGTCTTGGTTCCAGAACCACCCTTCAGGTGCCAAAATTTGTGGATGGAAGCACAAATTAGTGCTTCCATCTAATGATGAGCTACGTACATCCTCCTGTGTACTTTAAGTCATCCGTGCATTACTTATAATATATAATGTGCATGTTATGTAAATGGTTCTATTGTTTAGGAAAGAACAAGGGGGAAAGTGTATACCTGTTCATTACAGCCTTTTTCAACTTGATCTGTGATTGGTTGGATCCACAGCTGTGGAACCTGCAGATTCAGAGGGGCTGACTGCAACACGTCAGTGAAGAAACCTCAAGGAAATATGTGCTCTGTTGATTTGATCCCAAAGGAATTACTGTGTGTTCTGGTCCCAAACATCCCCAGGTCAGAACTGGGATGCTTTATTCAAAGGGATTTATTCAGGGAACCTTGCTATGACAGAGGCTCCTCATCTGGAGTATTGCTGAGAGTTTTGACTAAGCTGCTTGTCCTGGACCCTGAAATACTTGTGATATGGTCGTCTGAAGAGTGGCTCTTTCTCCCAGGTCACCTCACGTCCTAGGAGGCCTGTCAACTAACATTTGGGGGAATCTATTCTGTGAATAGATGAAAGAGACAGGCTTAGCATTTGCCAAGGCTATTTAATAACAGACTCTCAGAATAGGAAACAAGAAACTGGTGCATAGCATTGCTTTACCCACAGGGATTTTACTGAAAATGGAGCATTATCTTACCAGGTTGGGTTATTACCTGGACAGGCTTCTATGCTCCAGAAAACACCCTCACAGCCATGGTTTATTAGGTTGTTGAGGATTCTGTGGTATTCTGGAATAAAGACTATCCCTTTCGCCCAGGCTGAGGAGAGTGCACTAGTCTCATGTAGGTTGGGCACTGTATCAGTCAGCTGTTGCCACAACAATGCTGTGTAACAAATACTTCAGTGCTCACTGGTGTAGACAGTAGGGGTTTATTCCATTGTATTTTCTGGTTGACTGGAGCTGCTTTGTTGGCAGCCCTGATGATTTCAAATAAGCTCACTCACGAGTCTGTAGGTCAGCTAATCCAAGCTGGCACCACTGGGGCAGCTCTGCTTCACATGTCTTTTATCTTCCTGGAACTAGCTGGTTTTCGTAGTGGTAGCAGAGACATGGGGAATCAAGCTGAACTACACGTGTGCTTTTTTAGCCTCTGTATCTCACCCACTAGCATCCCATTGGTCAACCAAGCCATGTGGATAAACCCCTCATTAGTTCTTCTCCCCATCAGTCATTTCAGTGTCGATGTCCGTCACGATTCTGTAGTTCATCTGGTCCTTGACTGTCTTCCATTCTGCATTTACATGAAGGTTGCTCCCTCCTCTTCCTGGAACTCTCAAACCCTGCAGATCCATACCCCTTCCTTGCTTAATTCATTCCTGTTTCTACTCAATACGAAAAGCCCTAACCCGAGCACCCCTTTCAGAAGTAGCCACTAGCACCCCCTCCACCTTGGCTCTCCTCGTAGCTCACTATTTCTGTAGCATTTGTCACTTCTGAGGTTCTGCTCTTGTCTCCCTCCTCCACAGCAAGGTAAGCTCCATGGTGGCAGGGACTTTGTCTTGTTGCTTAGGAGATCTCCAGTGACCACAGAAAGCTCCACACATAATGGTGGTCAGGAGGTGTCAGAATGAGCCAGTGAGTACCCAAGAGGTCACTCGGGGTGAGCTTGAGTGTTTCCAGGAACATGTTGCTTACCCTTTTGAGGCCCAGTCTTCCATTTCTAAATTTAACTCTAAGGAAGGTCCTCTCCATTTAGATGGTGTCCCCATTGTTTCTACAATTTTTGGAATGTAATTCTGCTTTCCAGAACTGCATAGGAGTGCTGTCCATTTACCTGTGTCACACCTGTATCAACTCTTAGATTAACCTTGCAGAAGGAGGATAAGCGAGAAAAGTCAAATTATACCTAATTCCACCACTCGCAACTGCTTCTAGGATCTTATATATGTTCTTAAAGTTTATTTGTCTGGACATTTTTAACATAAAAAATGTGAGCTATATTTAGCTCATACTGCAATTTCATACCCTGTTTTCTTTCCCTCGATAATACTGTATGTGAAGCATTCTCCTGAATGATTAAATTTCCATGATATTTTGGGGGAAACAGTATAGTATTTGTTTGGAAATATGATTTATTCCATTATTTTTCTGTGGTTGAATATTTGGATTATTGCACATTTAGATTAAGTTTTTAAGTAATTTTATAAGAAATGTTTGTAGATAATTATTTGATGGTACAGGTGGTTATGGCCTCAGGATGGGCTTAAAGTGGTAGGATTTCTGGGTCATAAAGGATAGCCCTTTTGTGGTAGGCACTTCAGACATTATTAAATTGCCCTCTTAAAAGATGGTATAGTCATAATTCCCTTAAGCACTGTGAACTTCTCCATTTTCACATAGCTCTACTTGCAGTGAGAATTCTCTTTTCAAAATTTGCTGATCTGAGGAAAAAAAAAAAAAGCTTGAGGTCTTATTCCCAATATTTACTAGCTATGGAGAGAGAAATAAATAATTGTTAGTTCATATTCTTTGCCTATTTCTAATATTTTAATTATTGATTTGTAAACACTTTTTATATATGAAGATTATTAAACTTAGCCTTATATTAATTTTTGTTATACTTGTAAATGATTTTCTCCTGTTGATGACCTTTTCATTTTGTATATGGGAATCTGTGGGAAGTCAGGCTACAGATAGTTATGTGTTCACATTTGTCAATAGTGTGTGTGAGAGCCTTCTGGAAAATACCAACAATTCCAGGAACTCCAGTGTGATTCAGGAAACTTTCTGAATTTGATTTGTCTCCCTTCCCTCTCTGAAAAAAAAAATCACATTAATATGGATTTCTCCTATTAAAAATTGTCCTTTGAAAATAGTATATCATTTAATCAGGCTCTGTATTTGTATTAGTCTACTAGAGTTGCCATAGTAAAATACCACAGACTGGGTGGCTTATAAAGTAAACAGATGTTTATTTGCTCCCATTTCTGTAGGCTGGATGCCCACCATCAAAGTGCCAGCAAGGTTGGGTTCTGGTGAGGGTTCTGTGCCTGGCTTACAGGCAGCTGCCATCTTGCTGTGTCCTCACATGGCCCAGGGTATACACCTGGGGTGGGGGGCTAAGAGAGATCTCTGGTGTGTGTGTGTGTATGTGTGTGTGTCTGTCTGTCTCCTTATAGGGACACCAGTCCTTTTAGACTGGGGCCACACATCGTAAGGCCTCATTGAACATTAATGGCCTGGCTAAAGACCCTGTCTTCAAATATGTTCACATTGGAAGTTGGGACTTCAACTTACCAATATGGACAGGACAGATTCCAGTCCATAGAGTATGATGGAGCAGTTTTGGTAGAATCTAGAGGCCAGGAGGGATTGTCTGTCCACAACCCCATTGCATAGATGAGAAGCCAAGCTCCTGAAAGGGCCACAGAACTTCCCTTGTGGGAGCCTGGACCCAGACCATGGGCTTCTAAATATGCCCTCTTTCCCACAGTCTTATCAAAATGAATCTAGGACAGAAGGGGCTTCCCTTTGCATCCTCTGCAGGGACAGGACCCTGTTCTATTTTTCTTTAAACCCCCATTTCCCATGACTGTTGTGTTGTATAATGTGTGGCTGTTAAATTGTACAGAATGCAGAACCCAATGCATTGACCAGAGCAATTGCTCAAGGAAATGTTTTCAGCGGTCAGTCATTTGGATCCCACCCCGACACCCGCTCTGGGTTCCACCTCTTGACAAGAGCTGCCTGAAAGGTGGTGGGTACAGCAGCCACATCACGTGAGCCTCCTAGAATCAGCGCTTCTGGAAGGCTCCTGACAGGCTCAGATCTTGTTGCATGTACCTCTCCTTAAAAAAATAAAAATAAAAAAATAAATCCCTCTCACCTAAATATAGTTTTCTTCTAAAAAAAAAAAAAAAAAAAACTGCCTCTAAATGGATGTGTTTTACCCTGGATAAGTTCTCCCCAGCGCATCCTGACGCTGGAGCGTGAAAAGGAAGGTAAACGCGTGAAATCAATGGTGATTGCTAACAATGAAATGTGGGCTCATAAAATCAAGGATATTATTCAAAACTGCGAGGTAAATTAGTCTCATTCATTCTGATGGGGCTAGACTCTATGGCTGTGTGTGCCTTCTTTAATTAACATGCTGAAAAGATGTTCTGATTGGGATTATTAATGAATGCAGTGAAAATTTTTGCTGCTTGTAAGGCTTATGCCACAGACGGCTCTCACAGCCCCCCTGGTTTTTTTTTTTTTTTTTTCTTTTCCACAGATTCCTTACCCGGCTTGACAGATGGAGTATTCATCTTTGAAGCTGTTTCCACAGAAGATAGCAAAACCATACAGGGCTATGATGCTATTGTTGTTGAACAATGGACGGTCCTGGAAGTAAGTGTGGGGTTGGCAGCGGGCGCTTCTTTTGTTCGGGCAGCGATTGTTTTATCTGCTTGCTCCATGCAACGGACTGGCCGACCGTGGGGCCCAGCTGCGGCTCTCTTCCGAAAGGGAGCTCACCTGGGTGATCACTATGGGGACCCCCTTAGTCCTCCCAGGTAGGGGTGGGCCCCGCTATTCCCTTTCTGCAAAATTAACTGTGTTGCATGTGCCAGACTGTGTGTCATTAATTTGCCCATCACTGAAAACTCTAAGTGACATAATGAGGGAAGTGTGTAGTTTGTGGCCTCCGTAATAATAAGAGCAATGCTGCTAGTGAAGCTAGAGCCCCTGGCCTCTCTCTGCCAGCCATGGTTAGAACAGACTTCTGCCCAGGTTTGGCTTAATCTTCATGATAAACCTGTAAGGTACGTGCTGTGATTGCCCCAGTTTTACAGTTAGGAAACTGAGGTGAAGTCCCACATTCAAGGTTTATGCATTAAGTGATGCTTTACATATTTGAGAAATGATGACCCATGAGGCCACCAAACAGCCATGGGCAGAGGAATTCCTCTGGCTACCGTCCTGTGGTGCATTGAAGGAGCTGGCTGACTTCTGAGATTTGCTGACCTTTGTCCAATGATGAAGAGCAGAGGTTGTAAACCCGTCTTGTGTACACAGCATCTGGAACGTAGAGGAATCTTTGGACATAGAGGACTGAATTCTGAACACCCTGGCAGGGCTCTCCAGGCCAGAGTGAGACAGAGGTGGGTGTAGCTCACAGGACCCCAGACAGCGAGTGCTGGCCACACCGGTTGTATCTGCCATCCTTGCAGCCTTGAGGCAGTCCCTGGCACCTGGTTGGTGGGTAGAAATCAAATGCCCCCAGGGCACTGCTACTCAACCTTTAAGCCACAGCAGTTCCCAGCAGGTGTGAAGTGAGGAGCTGCTGCTGGGGCCATGCCGACATTCCAGCAGTGATGGGGAATAACTGCTTGTAAGTGTGCCAACTGTGAGGACACCGGGAAACTGCAATAATCTAAAACAGGCCTCGTGAAGCCCACAGCATCCAGGGCCCATTAGTGGAGGGGCCAGAAGTCCTGAGGGTATATGTTGTGAAGGAAATCAGAAACCAGATGATAAGCTGATTTTCAAGCAGGCTCCATCAGTTACTCTCCTGAGACCTTCGTGCCCCAGGCTCTCTGCGGCCTCCATGCCCCTAACTGGAAGTGGAGTGCAGAGGAAGTGAGACCAAGTCTAGAACACGGAGCCCAGTGTGGGCAGGGCATGTGATCTCTCAGGACCCTGCACTTCCTTCACTGGCACAGTGCTGTTCATCCAGCCCACTGCTGGTGATAGGGAGAAGGCCAGGGGTGGGGAGGGAGAGTTATGAAATAAAATATAGCAGCGTAGCAGGTTGAGGGTCCCAAGGATCCAATTAAAACAGGACCATTCAGTTTTCTCTGCAAAGGTTGATAAACGGCTGCACCCAGGAATGTGCGTGTGTGGAAGTGATTGGCAGGCCACAGGAACAAGTGTGGATCTCTTGCCATCTGGATGTGGCCATTCAGGGAGGGCTTTGTGGTTTCCTCAAGAAAGATGACTTGATGACAGTGCTTTTCTAAAACGTGGTTCCCAGAGTGTGGTCCCCGGCCCGGACCAGCTGCATCATCCCCGCCTGGAAAGTTGTCAGAAATTCGGATTCTCAGGCCCAACCTCAGACCTACTGAACCAGAAACTCGACTGTATTTTGAAAACTTATCCAGAAGATTCTGATGCTCATTCCATTAAGAACCAAGTGTCTAGAAGGTGGTCTAGAAGGACTCTCTGTAGAGGTTTGTGGTCATGCATTATTTGATGAGAGGCGTAAATGGAGGAGTACTCACTGATTTGTCCTTCTCCAACCTTTGAAACTGCAGCCTTGGTGAAAACCTGGAGTACGGGTGAACTCAGATGTACCCTGACTTATGATGGCGCAATCATAAACACATCTGAAATAAAAAATATTTTAAGTCAAAAATGCCTTTGATACAACCTAGTCTACTGAACACTCTACCTTAGCACACCATGAAGTCCCAGTTGTTTCTCCTAAGGATCGTGTGGCTCACTGGGAGATGCTGCAGCTACCCAATCCTTTAGAGTATCATCTTGCTTGTCACTGGCCTGGGGAAGGAGCACATTCAAAATCTGATGTATGGTTTTTATTGAATGCATATCACTTTTGAACCGTTGTTTGAAAAAGCCAAACCACTGTAAGTTCAGGTTATCGGTACATAAAATGTTTGTGGGAGGGAGATGAGGTTACAAACTAAAATAAGGAGATAGTTGTCTTTTTTAATTGAAAAAAAGAGATCACTTGTATCGTTAAGATGTTTGATCAGGAAAGGTTAATGTTTATTCACAATTGTTTTCTGGAATTGCTGGTTGATTTCCATTATGTTTGTTCATCAACTTTATCAGATGTTTGAACTCTTTTCATTTTGATGTCTTATTTTGATGCCATCTTCTCTTTGATATTGGTTTTCGGGAGCTGATTCCCACTTCAGGAATGCTGCTCTGGTATTTCTCCAGGAATCCTTAAAAATCGGGTTTTAAAGATCTGTAATTGACTCAGTGGCATTTACTAGTCCTCAAAGCCAGTTCTGTGCCTCTCTCCCAAACTCCACATTCAGTGACGTTAGGATGGTAATTTGAAATTGACTATGGTGAAAGTATTTACACCATGGAAATTGGCAACCCCTGGAATTTTTTTTTTTTTTTTTTGCCCCTCTTTGGAGAGCCAGTTGTAAACTTTACCAGACACACTGGATGGGCCTTTATTTCTTCACCTTTCACCATTATGATACAAAGATTGCCAATTAGGCAGAAACAAATTTTATTAATTTTTATAATAGTGATGACAGATATTTGCTTTGATATTGTTGTTCACTGATTTTTCTCTCTGCACAAGTCTTCAGACTTGCTGTTCCCTCTGTTCTCTGAAGCAGCTCTGAATTTCCCATAGTGGAAGCAGTTCCCAGCTCCCATTAGCAGCACCAGCCTCTGAGATTACCATCTTAGGGGTGTCTCTTCCCCCCTGTAGCTGGTATGGGCAGCCTTCAGGACTCAACTCATTGGTCGTTTCCTGCTGAGTAAGAGGACACCCCCCACACCCCACCTTCCTATGCATTGACTGATTTTCTGTGCACTGGCCTGAAAACACTCCTCTGTTCTGCAAGGCATTCCAATAAATGCTCCCTGAATTAGGTTGTAGGCCATTTGGTTCTGCCCATGGGTAGACCAGTTCTCAAAATTGATTTTGTGTCAAAATCACCTGGAGAGCTTTTTAAAACAGAGATATCTGGGTTCTAACCTCAGTGTTTCCTCTTGAATAAGCATCCTAACCTCCTAGGGCTTCCAGAACAAAATATCACAGATGAGGTGACTTACACAACAAATTTATGTTCTCACAGTTCTGGAATCTGGAAAGTCCAAGATCAGCTTTTTACCAGGATTCGGTTCCTGGTGAGAGCTCTCTTCCCAGTTCGTAGGTGGCCACTGTGTCCTCACGTGGCCTTTCTTCTGACCATGCTGGTGAGCAGAGTTCGTGAACCCTCTGATGTCTCTCTTCATGAGGACCCTAACCCTGTAGGATCTGGGGCTCACCTCTGTTATTTCATTTAACTTTACTTTCTTAGAGGCCCCATCTGCACTCTGGGGATCAGGGCTTCGAAATGCGAATCGGTGAGGGTGGAGAGCACAAAACATTCTGTCTGTAACAGTGGGTCTGAGGGGCCGGGGGTCTGCATCTCTAGCAAGTTGTCAAGTGAGCCAGCGTTGCTGGTCTAGGGACCACACTTTAAGAATTCCAGCCTTGGAGGAATTTAGTGTTTAGAGCTTATCATCAGCACAGTGAGCACTGTTCACTTGGGGACAGTTTGGCCTGTGGCTCAGTTCTTCAAAGAGGCTGTTGGACCCCTGCTCCAACCCACAGAGAGCCCCTCTCCAGGGCACGTGGGTGCTTGTCCAGCTCTCACAATCTTCCACTGCCGAGTCCAGCTACTTCCTTTCTTCCCCACCCTTTTGACCTCTGGGAAAGCTCTTTCCTGCTCAAGCCCTGGGCAGGTCCCTTTTGGCTTCTAGTTGACCCTGTTTTTCTGGCAACCACTGTCCTCGCAGGCCAGCGCCTAACCTCTTGGGCTCTTTCTCTTTTCCCACCACTGGAACTGCTCTCCCCTTTCCTGCCTCGTTATTCCTGTCCCTGTCCCCCAGCTCTGTTTGCAGGGGTGCTGTTCCAACCCTGCCACTTCACCCTGGCCTCCCTCCTTACACGCACCACGAGCGCACACACCACTTCACCAGAAAGCCCACCTGGCTCTTCTCAGCTCTGAAGACAATGTGCCCTGTTGAGAAGAGGGTGTAGGTTCCAGAGTCTGGCCAGGGAGAGCATCCTGGCTCTCCCAATTCCCAGCTGAGCCACTGAGTGTAGGAAAAGCAAACCAATCCCTGTTTTTCCATTTTTCAGTTTTATAAATGAAGATACTGGTAACAATGTATCAAAAGTGATGAAAATTAAAGGAGAAACTAGAACCTGACACAGAGTAAGTCCTCAGCAAACACCACTTTATCTGTCTCCTGGTATCATCAGTGAGACCGATCCTCTACCTACTGCCTTCCTTTCTTCTAAAATCAGAGAAGGCTGGGTCATGCACATGTGCTGTCAAATACAGATGGGTGCGTTTTTCTCAGTTGCAAACCCACAGCTTAAGATTTAAAAGCATTTGTGAGGAAGGTCACAGTCCATCCATAGGGCGTTTGTAGTAAATATTTTGTTGACTTTCTTGGAGTTCACAATCTGGAGTGTAAGCAGGAATGGTGATTCTTTGAAAGGAAGGGGAAGGACTGCAGGATGCACAGGTAAAGAGCTAGACGGACTGACAGAGGCCCTCTTCTTCTCTGTGCATCTGGACTGTACAGCCCATCAGAGTCCAGGTGTCCTGAACGTGGAGCTTTCTCCATCATTGTGCCTCTCCCTGGACTGTGTTCGAGCTCACTAGTGCTCCTGGTGACAATCTGGTGCCAGAAAAGAACATGAGCCTGTGGGAAAAGCACATATAGCAGATGCAGTTGGTATGGGGCTGGTGGATTCATTGAAGAGGCCAGAGACAGAGAGCCTAAGATCGTATTTATACCTAACATTTTATTTTAATGTAAAATATGGAAATCCACATCCACTCGCCAGTCATTTTGAATTTGGGGTCCACTTACTGGAATTCCACTTCACCTGTATAAACTCCACTCGAGGTGCACCATCAACAATGAGCAGCGTTCATTTCTTGAAAGTATAGCAAAAGGGTCTGACTGCAGAGTCGGTTGTCTTGATTTGTTTCAAGTTTTTTCCAGGCCCCTCCCCCACATCTAATTCCATCACTGTTGTCTAATTTTTTTTTTTTTTTGGCACTAAGGATTGAATCCATGGAAATTCTATCACTGAGCTCAGGTCTCAGCCCTTTTTATTTTGAGACAGGGTCTTGCTCAGTTGCCAAGAGGCTGGCCTCGAACTTGCTGCCTCCATCTCCTGAATTGCTACAATGACAGGTGTGTGCTGCTCAGTGTAGCTCCAGAGTTGGTCATTTTTAACTGGCTGTCCTTTGTTGGGTCTCTGTGAAGGATTCAATTTCAGAGACATGTTTTCTGTGCACTTGGAGTTTTTCAGTGTAGATAATTTAAGATGTGTCATGATGGCACTGGGTCTAACTGACTTGAATAGGCCTGGGAACACATGGCACCTACTCCCAAGTGCCCCATTGGTGATTGGCAAAACAGCGAGACAGGTGTGCTGAAGAGCAGCTGCTGCCGTGAGGCCCTGACCTCCTGAGCCTCTGCTAGTCCACCCGAAGAGGGACATGACTCGGAGGCACCCATGACAGCCTCTAAGACACCATGTTTGGTCCTGTGAGGTGCCAGGAAGGCAGCTCTCCTCCCTCCTCAGTTCTGTCTGTTGTGCATCTCATTCTATTAGCGTCTGCCCATTTTCTAGGCTGTTGAGACATTCGTAGTCACGGTCATATATCCTGGATTTGGAGGATCATCCTAGCTTTGGCTTCTCTGAAGTTTCACGTGGAAAGTGGTTCCCATGTCATCCCAGCATTGAACAGACTGGATTGAGGTCACGGTCCCTTGGCATTCTGTGGGGATCTCTCCTCCAGCCCCTAACGCTAACCTAACCCTTCTGTAGGCGTTTCAGATGACCCTTTGGGCCCAGTATATTTCCTCATCTTATTTATCCCTGAGGGTCTCACGAGAGGCTGTGTAAGACAGTGTCACTGTAATTGAAATCTGCACTGTCCCTTCATCCTGTGCAGTAATATGCTGGGTCTCACCTGCTCTTTGTGAGCTTCTGCTGGGTTCTGGGGATCAATTTTGATTCCAGAGACTCCTGACCATCTCTTTTAAGAATCCACACTAGAATTTTCCAGGAAAAAAAACATCCATTTCTGGGGTGTTAGAATGCACCTCCTTCTGCTCTGACAAAGGAGCAATATTTTTTCTTTTGAAACCATCTGGTTTTTTTTTTTTCTTCATTGCCATGGTTTCTCCAAGATAATTATTTTGGCTTTGAGATCGTAGCCTTTAGTGCCAAAGTTGGCAGTTCTCTGCCTTTTCCCTGTGATTCATTCAGCTGGTTTTCCTGTGAATAATCATTCTTATGAAAGGACCAGGCATGAAGACACCAGCTCTCCCAGGCAGCAGCTCCCTCCTTTCCCACCCTGAGCATCTCTGCAGCTGGGGCTGGGCCGTGCTCTGAAGCACCTCTGATCTGCTGTGGGCTGTGCTCTGAAGCACCTCTGAGCAGCTCAGTGTTTGACTTTTATCCTATCCTTGTGTCCCACCTGGCCTTGAGAGTGACAGGCCAATGTGCTGGCCCTTTTCCTTAGAATCTCAAGGCTGGAGCCCCTTTAAAAAACATCAGGTCCGCTTTGGAGGACAGATCAACAACCTCTATGACATTTTCAAAATTCCTACCTCCGATTGAGCAGCTCCACATCTCTCGTTCATCTCTCCTAGAGAAATACATGCATGTGTTCACATGAGGATATCATCTCAGCATTACCAATAGGAAAAAAGGAAATACTGTACAGTCCATCCGTAGGGGAATGGCTAAATAAAGGGTGATAGATTATTATGGATGAGGTCATTCACCTTAAACTGACACAAAGGACTTCCTGAAAATGTGAAGAGAAACAAGTTGCAGAATGATACCATGATGGTTAATTTTATGTGCCAGTTTGGCTGTTTGATAAACACCGGTCTGGATGTTGCTGGGAAGATATTTTTAGATGTGAATAACATTTACACCAGTAGAAGGCTAAGGCAGGTGACCCTTTGTGATGTGGGTGGGCCTTGTCAAATCAGTTGAAGTCCTTAAGAGATGGAGGTCCCCAGAAGAGGAAAGAATTCTGTTTCTAGGACTGCCTGCAGACTCAAGAAGATTGCAGTATGAAGTCCTGCTGGCATTTCCAACTTGTCAACCTTTCCTTCAAACACTGGGACTTGCCAGCCCCCACAATATAACTATAGAAATAAGTTTCTATAGTTAAATGATATAATGTCTGTACAGATGTCCTATTGGTTTTGTTTCTTGGGAGAACCCTGACTAATACAGATACCAATATCTCAATGCCATTAATGGGGGAAAATAGTTGACAGAAGTCTCTTAGCATTTATCCATCTATTTTGCAGTGCTGGGTGTCCATCCTGGGGCCTCGTGCATGCAGGGCAAGTGCTCCATCAGCTTCACCCCCAGCCTTACTTTTATTTGTCTCCCTGTAGAAAAGAAAGTAAAATAGTTGAATAATTGCACTGTTATCATCTTCAGTGTTCTTTTTCCTTGTACACTGTGCTTTGCTCCGAAACTCCAAAGGTCCCTGTGCATAATCCAGTCCGGTGCATCTGACCCCATTCCCCCTGAACCTCTGTCCTCTTTTGGGCTTGCTGCACTGTGTCACTGTTCCTGGAGGTTCAGGTACCCACTTCTGTCCTCATAAATCCACACATGCCAACCTCTGTAGTCACATAGGTTTCCTTGGTTTCTCCAACTTTTACTTGAGGGGGACACTTCCACCTGGAACCAGCTTCCCTTCCAGTGGTTCTTGCCATGGAGCCATATGAACTGAATTCTTGAACTTTTAAAAGCCTTTCTCTTCTGGTCTCCAAAAAGGGCCTTCAGGGCTTCATAGCTGCTAGGAACTTGACAGAAAAGAACTTAGTTTGCATAGTCTGTTCCCCAGGTAAGTCATTTGTCTTCTCAAAACAATGGAGATCATATTTTAAAATGGTGACTGCCACCCCACCCTGCCCCCCAAAATTCACAAACTCAAGTCATCGAGTCGTGACTTCTGCTGGGAGCCTTGGTCCTATGCTGAAGGACTAGGGCCCTGGATAGCAGCCTGTCTTATATTTTTCATCCAGAACTTACCTTCTGCCCTTTGGTAGCAGCCACTTGACTTCCAGGTCCCTAATGTTGTGTGGATTGGAGCAGTGGAGGACTAGAGATGATGGTAGACCTCTGGCTCCCTGAGGCGGGTGTTAGTACCGAGTGGAAGATTATGTAGGAGTAAAAATAAGATGGTGGGAATTAGTGGGTACACAACAGGCAGAATGATGCCCCCTAAAGATGCCAGGTCCTCATCCCTGAAACCTGTAAATGTTCCTTTATTTGGAAAAAGGATCTTTGCCAATCTTGAGATGGGAGATTATCTGGATGGGCCTTAAAACTCAGGGTCTTGAGATGGGACATATTTGGATAGGCCCTAAATGCAATCACAGATGTCCACAGAAGCAGAGGCAGAGGGAGATTTTGCACACACAGAGAAGAAGACGATGTGAAGCCAAAGCGGAGTGGGAGATGCTGGTCTTGCAGAAGACAGATGCATCCACAAGCCAGGGCATGCCAGCAGCCCTGGAAGCTGGCAGAAGCAAAGAGTGGATTCTCTCCAGAGCCTCCAGAGGGAGTACAGGCCTGCTAGGACCTTGGTTTGGGCCCAGTGATACTTCTTTTGGACTTTTGGCCTCTAGAACTGTGAGAGAATTGATTTCTACTGTTGTGAGCCGCCAAGCTGGTGTTAACAGAGCCTTGGGAACCTGGCGTGGCACTTAGGACCTCTACCCAAGGATGCCCTGGAGGGTGTACTTGACAGCCTGTTTGCATGTGAAGAGTTGGTGAGAATTTAGTGGTGGAAAGATCCTGAACTTCTTGTAGGAGCTGAAGGGAGCTGTGGTGGGGATTTCCTCAGTGTAATACATCAGGATAACAGGTCCTGAAATCGTGTGGTTTGGAGACTCGATGGACTAGAATCGGGGGGAGAGAGGCTTGGAGAGAGGTTCCAAGGCCAGAGAACAAGGGCGGTGGTCATAGGTATTGGTTAGGATGCTGTCAGTAGCTGAAAGTCCAACTAAAAATGGCTCAGGGAGTAGGTATTTTTCACCTCATCTCACTGAACAGGACGTCTGGAGGAAGGCAAGGTGGTTGCAGAGTGAACTTTATTCCAGCAGCTTAAGGACATCCTTAGGGAACCAGATGCTGTGACCTGTCTGCACACTGGTCCTCAGCTTGTCTGCCAGTTCTTGCCTCATGATTCTAATCACAAAGTGACTGCAGCAGATCCAGACATTACAGGCAAACATAATGAGCACTGTAAAGATTAGAATCAGTGTTTCCTGCCATGTGTCCATTCTTATTAGCAAGTAAAAGCCTTTCCCAGAAGCCTTAGCTGAGTTTCCTTGGGTCTCCTTGGACAAGGCTGAGTCACAGACCCTGTCAAGAGTCACAGTCACCTGGGGCTGGAGAGAGTGTGTCAGCTGGGAAGGGGGACGTGGGCATTCAGAGGCTGTTGGCTGTGGCAGGTAACAGTACTTGCCACTGAGTGGAACCAGAAAGGCAAGGGATGCTCCTCCAGGTATTCAGAAGACTGGACTTGTTGAAAACTTGGACAGAGGAATGACAAATGCACTTTTTTTCCTCTATAAGCTCCATTCTCCTCTCTGACACCCATATTCCACTTTGTGTACAAATTAGAGCATGTTAAGCCTTTCAAAATTTTTTTAAATTTTTAAATTTCAGCTAATAAGTTGTACATGACAGTAGAATGCATTCAGTTCCTACTGCGTGTCAGCAACTGATGCTTGATGGATGGAGGAAATTCGGGCAGGAAGGATTGATTCCTGTTAACTCCATGGAAGGACTGCACTCATGAAGAACCCCCTGCCCCTGCCCCTGGGCCTTTCCCACCCATCAGCGATTTCTCTTCATTGTCAAACTTTCCATGGGATGGTGTCAGCCCCTAAATCACAGGGACCTTTTAAAGTGAATGAGCAGGGAGAGGAAGTGGGCCTCTCTGGTGAGGATCATGGGATCAAGTGAATTTAGAGTCTTGTCGAGGAAGAGAGTGAGAAAGAAGTGACCACGGTTTTAAATCCTTTCACGTGGGCAGTTTTGAAAAATAGTATGCTTAAAACATTCAGTGTGTGCTGCATAAGGATTGTGCGAATCGGGACTCCCCAGAAGGGCAGAAACAATGGGAGAGTGTGTGTGCACACGTGTGTACAGGAAGGTATTTATTAGAAGGCTTTGGCTCATGCGATTTCAGAGGCTGTCTTACAGTCTGCAAGCTGGTGGCCCAGGGAAACTGTGGTATAGTTCAAAGGTCTGAGAGACGTAGGTAGGTGGCAAAGGTCCCAGGCCAGGTCCTAAGGCCTGAAAGCCAGTAGCATCAATGGGAGAAGTCCGTGTCACATATCAGTTATCTTCTGGGGGTCTTCTAATTAGGGCTTTTTGTTGTGGTAGTGATGGTAGTGGTGCTAGGTATTGAACTCGGGGCCTTGCACATGCTAGGCAAGTGCTCTACCCAGTCCCACTGAGTGTCTTACAAGATCAAAATTGGGCATCTCCAAGTCAGGGTTCCTGATTGGAGGCTTTGGGGTAGATTTCACGTCCAGGTTCACTCCAATATGGTGGGAAAATTCCATTCCATGTGGTTTCAGGCTGAGATCCTTATTTCCTTGCTGATGTGAGTCAGGAGCTGGTCTTTTTTCTGAGTGGCTGAACATTCCTTCTCAGTCTTTCCATGTGGCCTTTCTATGGCTTGGATGTGTTTGTACCCCAAAGGCCCAAGTGCTGGAAGCTTGTTCCACCACGTGCTGGTGATGAGACCATTTAAGAGGTGGACTGAGTGCAAGGTAACTAGGTTAGGGAGACATTGCCCTTAGGATTAATGCTGTTCTCAGAGTAAGTTCTTGTGAAAGCAGGTTGTTATAAAGTGAGGTTCTCCCACATACTTGGCTCTGTCTGCAAACAGCCAGTTTCCTTTCTGTTTCTCCGCCATGTTGTGACCCAGCTGAGGGGGCCCTCACCAGAGACTGAACAAATGAGGTTCTCTGATCTTGGATATTCAGGGTCCCAAACTGTGAGCTAAATAAATCTCTTTATAAAGTACTCAGACTCAGGTATTTTGTTATAGCAACAGAAAATTGACTAATGCAGGGTCCCTGTAATAACTTTTAAAGTGCATAGGCAGTTTAAGAACCAAAGGTGGGGCCTGGGGTTGTGGCTCAGTGGTAGATGGCTTGCCTAGCATGTGTGAGATGCGGGGTTTGATCCTCAGCACCACATAAAAAAATATAAACAAATAAAATAAAGTTTTTTTTTTTAAAGAGCCAAAGGTGAAGTCAAGGCAAATGATTCTCCAAAGAGAACTGAAGTATCAATGAAACAAAAGGGTTGGAGGGTGTTCTTATAGTTGTTTAGTTATCACTGTGCATTGGAATATGTTCTTCTTGAAATTCACTTGGCCAAGAATTTTAATAAAGCTAAATTAAAAGTTAGGGGCTACGTATGGAGTGTTGAGAGTCTTTCCTCAGCAAAGACATGTTTAATTGGAGGGAGATCTTTGTTCATGGGTCCTACAATGTCATCCTGAGCTTTGTCCTTTCTCTGGGTCTTGTGCTGAGGTCTGGAAGGTGATGCTCCTACCAGAGACCCAAGATGGAAGACCATGGAATTTCCTGGGTGGCCATGGTGTTCTAAAGAATGCTCTTGGATCTAAGGAAGCATTCCATTTGGACACAGGTGGAAGAGGGTCAAAGGCACATTTGCAATGAGGTTTGGAAAAGGTTCTGGATAATCCTTATATACCAGTGTCAACCAGGGCTGCTTTTTTCTGAATTTATCTGGTTTTGTTTTTATTTTGTGGTGCTGGGGATTGAGCCCAGGGGGGCTGTACCATGTAACTATACCCCAGCCCTTTTTAACTCCTTTAAATTTTGAGACAGGGTCTCCCTAAGCTGTCTAGGCTAGCCTCAAACTTGCAATCATTCTACGTCAGCCTCCTAAGCAGCTGGGATTACAGGCACGCACCACCACATCCAACTGAATTTATCTGTTCTTACATGTTGGGTGCCTAAGATTACGACTGATGCTTGTGGAAAGCATCCCATTACTACTTAAAAAAAAAAAAGAAAGAAAAATGTCAAACTTGAAAATGACTGATCTAGTTTCCTTTTTTAGTAGGCTTAGTGTCTTTTAAACCCTTTCCAATCTCATCTATTAGTTTATGAATGTTGGACCCAAACCAGTACAATAAAATGTAATAAGGGCACATTTAAGTAGAAAATAATCAATTGCATTTAAATGAAAAGAATCAATAATACAGAATGGGCAATATCTGATTTGACAGCAGTTGTAATGGAAGAGTTTCATGCAAGACAAGAATGTACCGTACTGCTACTCCCTCCAAATGCTGTGGTCTGTCAAACTGGAGTTTCAGATCACACCCTGTGTTACTTTCTTGCCCACTCTTTGCTAGTTCCCTCCTCTACCTCAGGTCTTTATTTTTGAGGCCTTTATACTCACACTACCTAGTGTGACCCTAATGCCACCAGCTTGATGGGGCCATCTGTGATGCCATCAGCTGGATTTGCTCTCCCTTCCTTTTGAAACAACCATATTTTGTTTTATCTTAGAATTACTTACATTTTCAAGTTGCTGTGAAACTTTTAGTTGGGATCTAACCTTTTCCAATATTTATGCTTCCTGGATCCAAATTAGTTTCTTTTGTGGAAGAGATTGTTAACGAACATTGGCTGAACAAATAATTGAATGAGATTGCTTAGAAAAGGTAGTTTCAATCATGTTTCTGAAGATGTACACAAGAGGTACTGATCCCTGTGTTCTCCAGTCTGTGGCTGGCTGTCCATGTGCTCCTACTGCCATGTTTGATGAGAAGCATGGACAGATGGATGGAGGATGTGTCTGGAAGTGGTTGAAAACAATTGGGCATAACCTTTCTTGGAGGAGGAAAAAGCAAGGGCTACCAGGTAGCTGGCTTTGTATCTTTGAAGGGCTGACTTGCAATAAAAGGTATAGCTTCTATTTTTGTTGACTTTTGACAGAGAAACTAGGTTCAGCTAAAGAGTGAATGTGGAACTCTTCAGCAGTGGTTGGGGTCTGGGATTGTTAACTCCCAGATACTGGTATGATTCAGGTGGGCAGAAGGACTAGAGGAGTGGTTCCCAAACCTTGTCAATCCTCAGATTCACCATGGGCTTGTTGAAACATGCATTTCCAAGTCTCCCTGTCCCCATTGGAGATGGAGTCAGTAGGTCTGCAGGTGGACATTAGGGATGTGTATGGAAAAAAAAAAAAAAAAAAAAAAAAAAGTTCAGCCAGACCCAAGAACCACTAGACTGCAGAACCACCTCATGCCTTCCAGCTTTAATAAGTTTGGATGTATGGTTGATCTGTTGCTTTTAAATCTGTGTTCTCTTTGAGGGGATTCTTAAACACTCTCCCTACTACTTCAGTTAATCCCATCTTGGATTAATTCACTGATTGGGTTAAGACTCTTACAACCCAACCATTTCTCCTCTGAACCTTCCTGCATTGTCTCACTTGTGAGCTTTTGGGGGACATATCACATTCAAACCATAACAACCTGTATGTCAATGTTTGTAGCAGCTTTATTCATAATACCCCCCAAATGGAAGCAACCTAAATGTTCATGATGTGATGAATAAACAAAATTGTGGTGCCTTCATATAATGGAATATATATGGCGTGAAAAAGAATAAAATGCTGATATTTGGTACATCATGGATGAATCTTGGAACATCTACTCAAGTGAAAGAAGTCAGTTGCAGAAGATCACATTATATGAGTCCATTTATATGTAATGTCCAGATTGAGAAAATCTATGGAGACAGAAAGTAGATGAGTGGTTGCCTGAGGATGAGTAGGGGAGAGGAGAGAGGCTGCTAATAGGTACAGGTAGAAACTGTTCTAAACTTAGATTGTGGTGACTTTTGCACTGTTCTATAAATATGCCATAAACCATTGAATTGTAGGCATTACATAGGTGGATTTTAGGATATTTGTTCAATTCAATCAATAAAGAAGTTGAAAAAAGTGATACCATGTCCTTAAAGATAATTTCAAAAATACAAATAAGAAAAAGAAAAAAGGAAAAATAGCCTTACTGACCTTATCACCAAGAAGATAGCCACATAACTTGGTGTCTATCCTTTCACTGTGTATTTTCTCTACCTTTGCACGTTTTTTTACAAAAATGGGATCATATTCATACTATCATAAAATTTTGCATGCAGTGGTATATTCTGAAAATGTTTCTGTGTCATTATGTAGGGTTCTACTTCATCATTTGTAATGGCCATAAAATACTCCAACAGTTTACGAACAGTTGTGTTATTTAAGTAGTTTCTCACTGGGTTTTCAGGGACTTTAGTTCTCTTGCCCCTGTAAATCATGAATACCCTTTGCCATTGTAGTTCATTATCACTTTTGATTAAAAAATCCTCGCTCTATAAGAATTAGCTTTATACTTTCGAGCAGCTTTAGGTTCATGACAAAATTGAACTGAACTTGAAATTACAGAGAATTCCTGCATGTCCTCTACCTGCACAAGCATCTCTACCTACCCCCAGCATCAACCACCCATACCACAGCATACATTTGTTAAAACTGGTGAACCGACATTGAGCTTTCAATGATAACAAGGAGTCATAGCTTACATTAGAGTTGACTCTTGGTGTTGTGTATTCCATGGGTTGTGGGAGTTTTGTTTTGTTTAAGTGGTGCTGGACATTGAACCCAGGACCTCCCACATACTAGGCAAGTGCACTTCCACTGAGCTACATCTCCAGCTCTATTCTATGGGTTTTAGGAAATGTACAATGGCATGGATCCACCCTCATAGTATCAGACCGAAGGGTCACTGCCCTAAAATTTCTGTGCACTGTGCCCGTTCATTCCTCCTCCCCACGCCTATCCCTAGAAACTACTGCTCTTTTTTTTCTCCATGGTCCTGTCTTTTCCAGAATGTTCCGTGGGTGGAATCATACAGTAAGTAGCTTTTTCAGATTGGTTTCTTTCACTTGGTAACATGGACTTTAGGTTCCTCCATGTCTTTCATGGCTTGATAGCTCATTTCCTTTTAGTGACAAATTTTTTTCCATGGTCTGGATTTCCATGGTTTATCTATCCATTCATCTCCTGAAGGATATCTTGGTTGCTTCCAAGTTTTGGCTTTTATGAATAAAACTAATATAAGCAACCACGAGCAGGTTTTTGTGTGGACCGATGCTTTCAGCTTATTTGTGTAAATTCCAGGGAGTGTGATTGCTGGGTTATATGGTAAGGGTATGTTTAGTTTTGTAAGAAACTGATAAACTGTCTTCCAAAGTGGATATACCGTTTTGCATTCCCACTAGCAATGTCTGGGAGTTCCTGTTGCTCAGTTACCCTAGCCTGCATTTGGTATTAACGTTTTGGATTTGGGCCATGTGATACTGGTATCGTATTGTTCTAATTTGCATTTTCCTAATGGCATACACTGAGCATATTTTCACTTTTTGCCATCAATGTGTATCTACTTTGGTAAGGTGTCTGTTCAGATCTTTTGTCCATTTTTAATTATATTGTTTTATCTTGTTCAGTCTTAAGAGTCCTTTGTATACCCCTTAATCAAATGTCCTTTGCAAATATTGTGTTCAATTTATGGCTTACCTTCTATAGAGTTCTCTTGTGGTCCTTACTTTTTATTTCACTTTATTTTATATGGTACTGGGGTTGCACCCAAGGGTTCTCTGTCACCAAGCTACATCCTCAGCACCATGGCCTTTTTTTTTCTTTTTTGAGACAGGAGCTCATGATTGTTGCCTAGGCTGGCTCCAAACTTACAAATCCTCCTACCTGAGCCACCCCAGTAGCTAGGATTACAGGCATGCACTATGGTACCAGAGAGGTCCTTACTTTTAAAAAGTGGACTTTTATTATAGTGGACATTTAACCCATGGAAACAAATTTTACCTTCAATTTCACCTTAAAAATTCTTGACATTGTTGAGGAAAGATTTGGGGCAAGAAAGTGAGGGGTCAGGATTTGCACACAAGCATCATCCTATTTCAATCTCTTAGGCATATCAATGTTAATAGCAGCTCAGTTCACAATAGCTAAACTATGGAACTAACCTAGATGCCCTTCAACAGATGAATGGATAAAGAAAAGTGGTATATATATATGATGGAATATTACTCAGCTTTAAAGAAGAATGAAATTATGGCATTTGCTGGTAAATGGATGGAGTTAAAGAATATCATGCTGAGTAAAATAAACCAACCCCCAAAAAACCAAAGGCTGAATGTTTTGTCTGATATGTGGAAGCTAATTCACAATAAAGGTGGGGGATAGGGAAGAATAGAGTTACTTTATATTAGGTAGAGGGGAGTGAAGGGAGGGGAAGGGGTATGCAGGAAGGAATGATAGTAGAATGAAACAGACATTATTACCTCATGTGCATGTATGACTACATGACTGATGTGATCCTGCAATGTGTATAATGAGAAGAATGGGAGATTACACTCTTTATATATGATCTATCAAAATGTATAAATGCAGTCTCATGTACAACTAATTAGAACAAATGAAAAATTTTTTAAAAGATCTATTAGGGCCATAGAATTCTTCAGATATGTGGATAGTTATTTTGAGAGAACCCTGTAGAAGGTCTCCTATTAAATGTTTGTTGGATATTTTGTTTTCCAGACTTTATCAGTTAGTTTTTATTGTGTAACAACCATTCCAAACTTAGTGGCTTCCAGGAACCATTGATTTGGCTCATGATTTTTTGGATCAGCTGGGAAATTCTTCTCTAGGGCGGGTTGGCTGCTCTCTGCTGGGCTTTACTGTCAGCCCATGTCTGGACAATCTAGAGTGGCCTCACTCATGTCTGGAACATGACTGGCTATTGGCTAGGGCACCAGAGCCATGTGTATCTTAGTACCCACAGGCTGGCCTAGGATTCTTCACAGGGTGAAGTCATGGGGTGTTCTCAAGAGCCGCAAACAGGCAAGCCCCAAAGTGCTAGCTTATTTCATGTCCTAGTTGGTATCACATTTTCAATGTCTTCTTGGTTAAAGAAAGTCAGAAAAACAAGTTCAGAGTCAAGTTGGAGAAATAGATGTTACTTCCTGATAGGACAATCAGTGACACACTGCAGTGACACAGAAGCAGGGAAGGGATGAATTTGTGTGTAGCCAGTTTAATAACTTGTGTTTATGAAAATGTCAAGTGGCCTTGGTGCTTGGTGACCAGTACATTACTCTCTGCTTTTGATTTCTTATATAAATATACTTCCTACTTCCATATACAGAATGCCCAGAAAAATGGTGATGAAGCATTGTGGCAGATAAATTCACATTTCCAAAGCAAACTCAAGTCTTGGTAGAAGTGATTTGCAAGAATTTTGATGAGACTTTGAGAAGACATGGTAGCTGAATCTACCCCCAGAATGCTAGGATGGGTGCATTCATTATTCAACTAATAGTTATGCAACTAATTGTTGAGCAGATGCTTCCTTAAGTGGGTTGTGGATTTATTGGGAACATGATAAACTCTTTGCCTTTGTGAAGACTGAGTTCCTGGGCAGGAGATTGGAATAAACAGAAAACAAATGCTAAGTATGATCGATGTGCTAAAATGGTAAGGCGGGGAATGGAGGGTGGGAGGGGGATTTTCTAGATCTGTCCACACTCTCTCAGACCATTTTAATTTTCTTGACTTTGGTTTTTTTCTTCATTAGCTTGCCCTTGGCCAGGTCACAGTCCAGACACTGATGGGAACCCAGCAGCGCATCTGTTGCAGGCTCTGGTGGATTTGTCCCTGTCAGAACAGGGAGCTAGAGAGAGTGGGAGGTAGATTGCTGGGCTTGTGGCAGTGGGGGGTCATTTATAATCAGGGGTCTGACATGTCCTGAAGGCTGGATATTCCAGCTGGAGGTTCCCGGTGCCTCAGAAGTCCTAATAGGTACGCACTTCCCAGGAGCAGGGTCTTTGGAGGACATGCTGTGGGATTAACGCAGTGTAATTTGGTTTGAGGAGAGGGGAGCAGGAGAAGGGTTGCCTTAGAATGGTGGTAACCATAGCAACAAGATGCTGACAGTTGGGTCACCACAAAGAGAATATTGACTAATCTGTGATTGCCCTGACGCTGAATGGGAATGTGGCACCTCAAATATACCAGGTAGAGAAAGGGTGAGAAAAATCACAGGTGCTTTGTGTGGCTCTGTCCCTTGTTAACTTGGACAGTGGAGCAGTCCTTTCATTTCCATTTCCTTCTCAAGGTTTTGAACTCACCTTTATTCAAAGACATCTTTTGGATGACCATTTTATGATTTTTGGTAAGCCGTCAGGATCTACTGCCAATGGGTAAAGGTGACAACTGTGACATCGTTCCCGGCTCCCTTTCCCGCTCCTCCACTCCAAAATAAATATCTTTCAATTGCATACCTTAGGAAAGCACTTGTTTTTTCAATCTTCTTGCTTTCCTAGCTAACAGAGAAGGTGAAAAATTAGAGAGTAATAAAGTGATAAATCTCATTGACTCCCAGAAAGCCTAATTTCCTCCCACACATCAAAGCAAGTGGGAGGGACTTGGCAGGTCCCTGGATGGAGAAAAGGTTTCTTGTTTAACTGTTATCAAACAAAGCTGCCTCCCCCTATGCAGGCAGTTAGCGTGTGTGTAAGGTGTCAGCTTCCGGAGGCTCCCAGCCCCACACTGTCGCTCTGTGTGGTCCTGCTGAGTGCCTCACAGGATTTATCAGCTTTGAGCTGCGGAACTGTTTGCACACGGAACCACAGTGTCTGTCCCTACTGATGGCCAGAGTCTGCCCCAGCCATCACCCTCTTGACCTCCAAACGTCCAGCCTTACTTTTCCTGAAACCTGGGACCCTGCCCTGGTGCCTGCCTCTTTTGGTGTTCATTTTGCCTATGTAGGTGTGTGCATGCCACCAGGTACAGCCGTTAGTCTCCCATCCCTCCATCCCATCTCTTCATTGCCCTACCTACCTTCCAAGTAGGACTTCAGAGAAGCCATGCATACCGGAACTGATCACCTGCATGTCCCAGAATCCAGGGCACTGTTATCTTACACATGCAGGTTTGGTTTTCCTGCCAGTTTGGCATGGCACTTTTGGAGAAGCCAGGGCAGCAGCTTCTTAAGCTAGGACATTGGGTTTTTATCTCTCCCTCTCAGGATAGGCGGGTGGCATCGCTGGGCCTTGTGGTGGGTTACCATCCGTTAGGCATCAGGCCTCCAGAGGTAATGCAAGGTCACCACGTGTCTGGCATGGAGGAAATGAAGGCTAGGTGTGCCAGCATCGAGCATGGTGACAAATTGGCAACACTGAGTCTCTTCCAGTGGTAGCTATGTTATTTATTTCTCTTAAATCAAATGACCCTAGGACCTTCTGCGAAACTGAGGCAGTGTGAAGGCCCTCCTTAAACCCTGATTCTTGCGATCAGATCAGAAAGATTTGAGACAGGTTGCTCAGAGTAACAGGCAATGACTTTATTAGGAGGGATGAGAAAGGAGAAAAGGGGACACTCTTAAGGTGCCTCTATTGCCCCCCAACTTTAGTGGGGTTCCGGGAGAAGTTTCCAGAGTGTCCTGCCCAGGTCCACCTCTTGACTTTTGACTGACATCAGACTTTCAAGTCCCCACTGACATGACAACTCTAGGTCACTTTGGTCCATGCTGACTGATTCTAATTGGATTCTTAACCATAAATTCTTAGATTTTATGGTTAGGAGGAATTATCCTTATCTCCTTGAGTTCCAGCATCTGGTCTGTGGAAAGGGTAACAGAAGTCTTCCCTTCGGGGCATCTTGTGTTCTCTTATTGACATTATTTCAGGCCTGCATTTCTCCTTCAGATAACAGAAGTTTGCTGAGGAATGTGACTATTCTGTCCACTTAAGCCAGGCAGGGCTGCGGGCAAATTGCTTCTTGGAAAAGAAAGCATGTGGGGTTCAGCAGTGGGCCCATTTTATAGAATTATTCCCTTAACCTCATGTTGCCCTCCACCCAGGTCTGTCTGCTCCCTATCAAGGTGACTTTCACTAAGATTTTCCTCTTAAAGTTTTGCTTGGGTAGTTGGCTCTCCCTAGAATAATACCCCAATGCTTTAGTAAAACACCCCAAAGCTTAGTAAATTAAAATATCAGTGGAGGCTGGGTACAGTGGCACATGCCTATAATCCCAGCAGCTTGGAAGGCTGAGACGGGAGGATCACAAGTTCAAGGCCAGCCCCAGCAACTTAGTGAGACACTGTCTCAAAAAGGGCTGGGGATGTGGCTCAGTGGTAAAGCTCCCTTGGGTTCAATCCCTAGCACTTAAAAAAAAGAAAGGTTGGCTGGAATCTTGTTCAAATGGGTGAAGCTCCACCGATCTCAGTGGGACTCATGTCTATGCAGTTGCTGATGGATTGTCTGGCTGCTGGCTGCCAAGATGGCATCTCCCACATGTCCGCTGATGGACTGGGCATATGTCTGGCATCACCCTATGGGCTAGCCTGGGCTTGTCCTCATGGCATGGCAAGGTCCCCTGAGGCCTGGGCTCAGAACTCTCATCATCTCATCTGCCAGATTCTGTTTGTCAGAGCAAGTTCCAAGACCAGCCTGGATTCAAGAGGTGGAGAAATGGTCTCTCCTTCTTTATGCAAGAAGCTGCAGAGTAACGTTGTAAAGTGGCCTTTTCAGGGAGGTTGTAATTGAGACCATTTTTGCAAACAATGTACTTCAAATAATAATAACAACTATTATCCAAACTATTACCCATTATCCTGTCGCACCCCTAAAATGCTGCAGTGAGTTAGCGGCCCTGCTTGCATGGTACAGGAAATCAAGCAAAGATGTGAATCCACCAGCAGGGGTGGGCGAGGAGTCTTAGAACTGAAGCTTTCTACAGGCTACATGTATTTTCATCTGCCCCCGTTTTACATCTAAGAACTAAGCTTTTTTTTTTTTTTTTAAACTTATTCTCTTTGAACATTTTGAAAGCCAAAGTTGTGGAAAATGAGATGACTGCTCTCTTTAGACTCTATTATGTTGGCCTAATTACATATCAGCAAAATGTTTTTCTGGGGCATTGTGTGTAAAACAAAGAGGAAAACAACATCTCCAGCCGGCCAGTACCGCCCGTCCCTCCGCCTGGCTGGCAGGCCCTTGGCTGGAGGAGGATGAGGGTGAGGCAGGCAGGGCTGCCCTGCCGCTGGCTTCAGGGGGGTGTGCCCTTTATCCAGGGAGACTGGAGGGGCAAGCCATCACTTCTCTCCTTCCCTCCCCACGCCTGCATGAGCTTCCATCTGGTGGAGAGCCTTGTGCCCATTCTCTCCACCCCCTGGCCTGGGCTCTCCTGGGCAGGAGAGAGCTCATACACTTTTGTGTCCAAGTGCCCAGCACAGAGCCAGGTTTACTGAATGTGAAGACTGATGAATGAATGGTGGTACCAGGCATAGCCTCACTCTTCAGGATGCTGAGGGACAGACCTGCTGAGTTTTCTGCAAGCCTGCCCCAGTGTTGTAACATCCACTTTGCATTTGATCATAGAGGTGAAATGTTCTCTCTTGGCTTGGCATTCTCCTCCTTCCCCATCTGTGAGTCTCTACTTTCCTTGTGGACCCTCGTGCACCACTGTGGCTGGCGTCATCTTTGGTTCATCCGCCTCACCAGGAAACCTGGTCCTTAGCCACCCTCATCCTGTGCTGGCCAATACCTCCAAGTTCTAATCTTCACTCTAAGCATCACCTGACGTTGTCAGTGGATTAGTTTCTTTTTGCTGCTGTAACAAATTACCACAAATTTGGTAGCTTGAGACAACATAGGTTCATTATCTGGAGATCAGAAGTCTGAAATAGGGTGTTAAGGGGATAAAGTCAAGGTGTTGCCAGGACCACGTTCTTCCTGGAGACTTGAGAACCAGGGAGTCTGTTGCTCATCTTTTCTTTCTTTAAATAATTTTTTTAGATGTTGATAGACCTTTATTTTTTATTCATTTATTTTTATGTGGTGCTGAGAATCGACCCAGTGCCTCACACATGCTGGGCAAGTGCTCTACCACTGAGCTACAATCCCAGCCCCTTTTCCAGCTCCCAGAAACTACCCATGTTCCTTCGTTCATGGCCATACTTTCTAGCTGCAGAATCACAAGGAAGGGCAGGTTTTAAGAAAACAAGGTCTTTATTTCCTCCTCAAGGAGTACACAGGCTCTGTTTCTCCTTGCATCTATGGAATGGTTTCTTTGAAAAGTCCTAGGTCAAGCATTGTTTTTCCCTCTACTATAGATAGGATTCTTTAGGTGGCGGGGAGGTACTGGGAATTGAACTCAGGGGCACTCAACCACTGAGCCACATCCCTAGTCCTATTTTGTATTTTATTTAGAGGCTGGATCTCACTGAGTTGCTCAGTGCCTTGCTTTTGCTAAGGCTGGCTTTGAACCTGTGATCCTCCTGCCTCAGCCTCCCAAGCTGCTGAGATTATAGTCGTGCACCACCTCGCCTGGCAAGATCCACCTTTTCTTATTCTTTATCTCTCTTTAGCTTCCACATAGGAGAAAACATTCAACCCTTCACTTTCTGTGCCTGGTTTATTTCACTTAGAATGAAGTTCTTCAATTCCACCCATTTCCAGTAAATGACATAATTTCACTCTCCTTTATGACTGAGTGGAACTCCACTGTGGATATATACCACGTTTTCTTTGTCCATTCATCTGTTGACCAACACGTAGGCTGTTTCCATAACTTGGCTATTCTGAATTATACTGCGATAAGCATTGGAATGCTGGTATCAATGTAGTATGCCAATTTCAGCTCTTACCAAGGAGTGAGGTATAGCTGAGTCATGTGTAGTTCCACTCCACTCCTAGTCCTGAGAAGTCTCTATATTGATTTCCATAGTGTTTGTACCAATTTGCAGTCCCACTCAAAATGTTGCCAAATCTTGTTTTTACTATGTAAGGGAACACATTCACAGGCTCTGGGGATGAGGATGTAGACATCTTTGGGGGCTGTTATTCTGTCTACCTACATGTTGTTTCATTTAGCTGCCTCCAGGACATCTTTACAGGTTCCTCGACTTCATGTTTAGAGGGACATTCATTCCTCTCATTTTCCCCCGTGTCCTGTATGCCCTTGCTCAACACATGAGCAGCCATTAATTCACAGTTCCTCCAGCCTCTGTATGAAAACATGATGCAGTTAACAAGTCTAACACTGATGGGCATTTGGGTCTTTTTCAGTGTCTTGCTATTATGGTTTTCCAGTGAATAACTTTGTACATTTTTCATTTTTTTTTTATGCACAGGATAAATTCCCAGAAGTGAGATTGTTAGGTCAAAGGGTAAATGTATTTGTAATTTTGAGAGATACTGTCAAATTGTCCTCCACGAGGGTTGACTTAGTTTGCCCTCCCGTCAGCAATGTGAAAAAAAACGGTTGTTTCCCGACAGTCTTATCAGCAAAGTATGTTGTCAAACTTGAAGGGTTTTTTTTTTTTTAAACCAATTTGATAGGTAAGAAAACAGTGTCTCAAGGTAGTTTAATTGCATTTCTCTTATGAGATTCTGTTTTTTTCTTCACGTGTTTAATGACCAGTTGATTTTCTTTTTCTTTGATCTTACTTCAAATCCTTGTCCCACTGAAAAACTTTAGATTATTGGACTTTTCCCCTATCAGTTTCTAGAAGTTCTTTTTAATCTATAATATGAGCTACAAATATTTTCCCATTTCTTCATTTGTCTTTTGAATTTGTGTATGTTGTCTGTGGTTATGCAGATAGATTTTTATATCATCAAAATTATTATTTTTTGGCTTCTGGAGTCTAAGTTGTTAGGAAAGGGCTTCTGTGTTAAATGAGGGTAATTTGACACAGGCATCTACTTCTGTTATGAAAAATCCAATTGAAATGATACTAAAGAAATGATAAAAATAGAAAATAGAGGTGATCCTCATAGTCACAGATTCTGCGTTTGCAAATTCACCAGCCCACTGAAATTTCTTTGCAACTCCGACGTCAATGCACATGCACCCTGGTCATTTTCAGACATGGGCAGAAAAGACCATTTGAGCCACCCAATGTGCCGAGGAGGAACAAGGCCTTCCTCTGCCTCTTGTCTCAATGTTCCTGCTGTGAGCAACCCTCCTTTTCTCAGTCTGCTTAGTGCCACACTTTTCACATTTTTGCCCTTTTGGTGATTTTGCTCTTAAACAGTCCCCCCAAGAACGGTGTTGAGGTGCTCCAGTGTTTGTAAGCACAGAGCGAGATCATATATCTCACGGAGCAAATGTGAGCGTTAGAGCAGTTGCATTCAGGCTTGAGTTACATGCTGTTGGCTGTGAGCTCAGTGTTAATGAATCAACAATATATACTTAACAAGGTGTCTTGAAGCAGAAGCAAACAGAAAACAAGGTTACGCGCTGATCGGGAGACAAAAATGTTTAACCTGAGGCTCTTAAGAACCTAACCCTGTATTTACCCTACGGAACCAACTGGATATTCACTAATTCAGTGTTCATAGAACCTAACTACCAAGATTATACTGAGGATCAAGGTAGACACGCACAAGAACAAAGAGATTAGGAGAAAGGACAAGATGAGTAATTTCAAGAAAATTTTAGAAGGAAAGTGGCGAAATCTAACTGATCTAGCAAAGTGAAGGAAGCCCTAACCTGAGTGAGAAGGGAGCCCAGGGGAGAGTGCCCCCAGTGGTGAACTGTGGAGCTGAAAACCAGGAAATTGGCTTAACCTCCTAATAGGGTGTGAACATCCTTCTCTGTCTCCCTCACGTGCAACCTGGTAACTATAGAGATAATGCAGGGATCAAAAGAAACCTCTTAAATGATGCATCCATGAAACAAAAACAAGATGCTATAAAAAAAGAAACAAAAGAACTTTTGGGTCTTAAAAATAGGGCACCAGATAATATAAAGGCATAATAAAAAGATTGGAAGAAAAAGTGAAGGAAATCTGAAATTTCCCAGAAGGTAAAGTACAGAATAAAAAAATGGGGGAGAAGGTAATAAAACTAAAACATTAATACCACATGTAGACTAGTAGAAGGTCCAGAGAGAAGATAGAAATTGGAGGGGAGGAAAGTTAATTAAAAACAAATATACTTTTTAGAACTAAAGGACAAGGATCCTCAGATTGCAAGTCCATCGCTTTGAGTCAAAAAGCCCCGCACCAAGGCACATTATTGTGAAATTCTGGAACATCTTGAAAAGATTTAAACTTCCAGGGCACTACAACAGGTTACACTCAAGAATTGTTAGGAATGAAACACACACAAACACACACACACACATATACATATATGTGTGTATGTATATATGTGTGTGTGTGTATATATGTAGCAATACTACCAGCTAAAAATTAATGGAGCAGTATTTTCAAAATTTTGATGGAAAATAAGTTTAAGCCCAACTTCCTTATCCTAAAAGTCAAAGATGAACACAAAGGCATCTTTAGGAAGGAATGCGGGGATTCAAATGACTTCCAGGACATTATTTCCTAGGGAGCCATTAAAGGATGTGCTTCAGTAAAATGAGAATGAAACCAAAAAAGAAAATATACCATATACACACTCCATCGACACCAGTGCATGGAAAGCAGCCAAAACCATTGGAGCAAGGATTCAGAGAGCTCCCAGAAATGTCTCCAACAGAAAGACATGGACAAATGCATTTAGGCATAAAATAGAGGTACTACATTGTGAAGAATAAATTAATTATAGGTTCACGTACTACCAGGAAGATGAAAAAAAATTGACTCCAGGAAACATAAAGGGTTTTATTAAAGAAGGCATGGTCACAGTGTATTACCCAGCATTGAGGGATATTTACCAAGTTGTAATAATATAAACACTGATGTTTGATTTAATTAAAATTATAATCATTTTGGGACACACACATGTGAGAAATATGTATGGGAGCATTAAGCCTTTATTTTCCACAGTAGAAAATCAAGAGATACCTAGAACTGCTCAGTATAATAATGGTATATAAATATACCCTGACACAGTTTTGGGCATTTGTATTTTGGTAGTAATTACAAAAGATGTTGAAGTCTTTATGCAGGACTCTGACTTCACCTGCCCTCCTGGTGAAAGGTAAAGGCTCACTCAGTCCTGTGGATTTGAGAAACAGAAGTAAGCTGTCCTGAGTCACTGTTTTTAGGTACAGAAACTGTCCAGGACTTGGTTCCCCACACCTTTCAACAGGGAAATTGAATTCCTCTCTTCATCTACAATCATGTATTTATTGTCATGTATAAAAAGCAAAATATTTCCTTTCAGACTGAGTTTCTCCCAGATTGTTTCTACAGATTGAAACATGGGAAAAAGCAGGAGCAAACTGTGTTTAGGGTATGAACTTTCTCACTGGACCAATATGTGACTTCCTCATTCTTTGCCGGCACAGAGGATCTTTAAAAATTATCAAAAACAAATGCATTTCTTAGTAAACTTTAAATTCTGTTGCTACATTTTTGCAGGGTGTCTGTTTTCTTAGCTAATTTGCAACCACTGGAGAAATTACAGGGAACAAAGGGGGAAAAGAGCCATAAATACAAATGAATTCCTTTTATACAAGTTGAAAAACCACAGGACATGCTCCACTTTTTTTTAACACTCCAGGTGTGATGGGAGATTACGTATCCACCACAAGAGAGTGGAGAGTTAATTAAAATTTTTGCTCTGACTCACAGAAAGAAATGTCTTTTCGTTTGATAAGCAGGCTGGCTCTAGAGTGCTGGTTTGCTGCTTTCTTCTCTCCTCACTAGAGTGTCACAAAAAAGCAGATCAAAGTGAGCCTTCCATCCAGATCCGTTTCCTACCACCTTTCTTAGCTAATGGACTTAAAAGTGTCTTCTGCGTGGGGCTCATCTCGTGTTTCAGAAGGGCTGTCGTCTTCCTGCATTGATAATATGCAAACTGCCTTTGATAGATGCTTATGAAAAGCCACACTGAACATTAATTAAATGGAAACGGCCCAAATAGTTGGAGTGGGAGAGACTGGCAGAGCATCAGGCCTCACCCCTACCATTTGGATTTCACTCATCAACTCACCACGTGATTGATGACCAGGAATTAACACTTGGGATTGAACCCTCCCAAGGACCAGTGATGTTTGGTTATGTTTTCTTTTTTCCTTTTGGTCTTGATGATTCCCACCCTCTTGCTGACATCTCCCACCCTGAGGGGGGAAAAAAATGTTTGGGTGAAACATTTTTCTCTTTAAGATAGTGACAAAATGAAATAAAATGGAAGCAAAATAGAAGCCACCCCGGTGAGGCCCCTCTGAGCAGGCAGGTCAGGCTGCAGCAGGGGTCGTTCATTGTCTTGCAGCTCTGGGCTCACGCAGAGAAAACCCGGCCAGGGTACAGCCACCAATAAAAGGACTCCATTCTGCCACTCAGGGCTTTGTGAGGCGCCAAAGCTTGTCCTGGTTGCTATGGCTACTGTCTGATTGTGGCGGGTTTGTCACAGTGCTTGATAAAGTGGGAAGGTTATTCTTGATAGGCCTAAGTAATCATAACCTCGCAAAGCTGGAGAATGTGGATTTAAAATTTCCCCCCCTTTCTCTCTTTAGACGGGGAGTGCAGGCATGGGGGCAGGGGATCTCTGGACACAATAGTCACGGGGCTCTTTCTCCAGCCTGGCAGGAGGGATACTGGCTGAGGGTGCTGGGCTGGAAGGGAGGCATGCCTGTGTACCCAGGGGGCCTGCAGAAAGAAGCCCGCTGGCTAGGTGCTGGGCCATCTCCTGTGACTGGGGCTTGGGGAGGGGCCACAACGGCATCCCCTGCAGCACCCTCCTGTAAACTGATGACATTGTTCTCTCCTCCCTTCCCTCTCCTCCCTGACTCCCCTTCCAGCTCCAGTCTCTGCCCCAGCAGCATTTCTCAGAGACAGCCGATCCTTTAAAAGTCCATCTATTTTTTTCTTCCTTCCATGGAGAATAATGGGAATGCTTAGATTGGGAGTGACAGCTGATAGATTCTGGTTGCAGAATTAGACTTTTTTTTCCCCCTGGCTAGATGGGACCTAAGAGATTATCTAGGCAGTGGTTTCATGCTTAGCTCTACAGGAACTACTGAGAGGCGCTCTTTAAACCACTGATTCCGGGGCCCACTACAGAGATTCTGATTCAGTGGGTCTGGGCTGGGTCCTGAGAATCTATTTCTCACAAGTTCCAGATAAGGCCCATGCTGCTTGCTCCAGGATCAGGCATTGAGAATCACTGCCTAGACCCATGCTCACTGTATACACTTGAGAAAAATGAGTCTCCCAAAGGATACATTAGTTGTGAGGGGCTCAGTTGACTTGGTGTAGGTACAGTGGCATTGGTGCCCAGTTTTAGAAACTTCAAACGCCATCTGAAGAGGCCGGGCAGATTGTTCTCTCATCTCCCTTCTGACTCCCAAGTGCAGGGCAGCCAGATGAGCTGATTCTGCTCCCCCATGGCCACTAGCAGGCCGTCTCACTATGGCTGCTTCCCTTGCCAGCACAGCGTCCAGGCTACAACACATCGAAGCCTCCAAATGAAGCCCACCCTGCTTGGAGCTCAAGGCCCAGCTTCATCTTATAATTTGTACGTGTACCTGAAAGCCTGCTTTGACTGTTGGCCTGGATCTTTCCTTTCGCTGACATTCGGAGCCTATGGGCCTGGCAGCAGACCATTCTGTACTTTGGTGACTGTCCTGTTTGTGCACGTGAACTCCTGGGCCAGGGCTGGGCTGCTATTAACCTCTGTCTCCACTGCAGCTCTGAAACACTGAGTTGTGAAGACCCATGGGACACAAGGAACTGGAAGCATGGTTGACATTTTCTGATCCCAGTGACAAGAAGCCAGAGACGGGAGTCCAGGGTGTACTTTCAGTTTTGCTGAGGAGTCTAGCTGGTGTGGTGGCCTGACCTTAGGGATGTCTCCCTGGGTGAGCAGGGCTGCATTTTTAAATTAAAATATAAATGTTAGTCCCCTGGTTCCTAATTTGAAATAAAGCATGGGCAGCATTCACCTCTCTGGATGGCAGGTTGGGTAGCACAGGTGAAGCTGCTTCTAAGTGTGCACAGGTGTATGCACGCGCGTGCATGTTTGCACGCCATGCTGCGACTGGATGCAAATGGCTCGATCATTTGTCAAATGTAATTTACCTCCCCATGACACGCTAAATCATCCAGAGCAGTGTGTGTTATCATAGGCCCTGAACGTGTCTTTGAGGCAAGGTAATTGTGTTTCTTCAGTGAAACTCACAGGAGGCTATTTGTCCAGACAAGAATAAAACAAAATTAATGGATTAATCTTTTGGCTCTAATTCCTTGCCAACTACACAGACTGTGTCAGGGCCTGGAAAGAAATCCCATGTTGGCAGTTTGGCTCCAAAATCTAACTCTTGGGCACACATCAGAGCACCTCTTCTTGGCTTTGTTGGGCTGGTAGGTGGAACAGTGGCCTCCTCTGACTTGGAGGTGGCTAGAGGCAGCAGCGATGCTAATGGTGGCCTTTGTCCCCCAGGGTGTGGAGATTCAGACTGACTACGTGCCCCTGCTGAACTCACTGGCAGCCTACGGCTGGCAGCTCACCTGTGTGCTACCCACTCCCGTCGTCAAGACTACCAGGTAACAATGACTGGTTGTTGTTATTATCGAACAGTCACTCTGTGCTAGGCCCTGTTCCTCACAAGCAGTCCATGTGGATGACTGATCCTGCAACCAAGCCCTCAGCTGGGAGGTGCAGAGCCAGAGTTTCGCCCTCTCTACCATCACACACAGCTCCCCTGCACCCTCCTGCCCTGTGAATCTGACTGCCCAGGGGGACTAAGATTAGCCACCTGGGCCAAACGTGAGAAGGTGTTCGCAAGATAGAGATTTTAAAAGGTAACCAGGCCGGGCGCAGTGGTGCATGCCTGTAATCCCAGCACTTGGGAGGCTGAGGCAGGAGGATCGCGAGTTCAAAGCCAGCCTCAGCAACTTAGCGAGGCCCTAAGCAACTCAGTGAGACCCTGTCTCTAAATAAAAATACAAAATAGGGCTGGGATGTGGCTCAGTGGTGGAGTGCCCCTGGGTTCAATCCCCAGTACCAAAAAAAAAAAAAAAAAAAAAAAAAGGGGTAACCAGAAGGGTGGAGGGAAGAGAAAACGATGCTCTCCTTTACACTATTTCTGACACCTTTAGCTCTGTGGGGTCTGCCTGCCCATATCACAGGGACAAGCCCCCCTTGCCAGTTCTGTTCACGTGGGTCAAAGCTGATTAGCAGGTGCCATGGTGCTGCCCACCTGGCATTGCATGTCTACGGGAGCTGCGCTGTGGCCGAGCTCACATTGGCCATGCCTCCGCCAGCTGTCCTGTCACGGCTGGAGGACTGAGCTCATCACCCAGGTCCTTATCTACACCCCCATCCCTGCCATAATTACCAAAGACCGACTTGGAAGAAGCCCTGCCTCTGAGACTCACTGAAGCAGCCAGGATGTCCCCATTTGACCAAGATGCCAGCTGCTACTTCATGTCAAGGGAAAGGAGTTTCCAGCTAGGGAGCCTGTTTTTCAGGGACACCCAGAATGCTTTTGCAGGTCCTCTGAGATAGCCCCCAGCCTAGGGGTGGGTGAGTGGAGTGGGGCCACCCCTTCGCCTCTCACCATCTGGTGGTGCTTTCCCTGCAGGGGGCTCTCCAGCCATGACAGGAGGTGGGCAGAGGACCTGGATGACACAGGTTCAGGCACACGTTGCAGGCATGCAGTGAGATGATGCCCGCCGTCGTGAAGTTAGGGACTGTAGCTGGGTTTGGGGTTCCTCCAGGGGTAACATGACTCAGTCTCAGCTCGCTGTGTTGTAGGGAAGGGAGCGTATCCACCAAGCAGATTGTCTTTCTTCAGAGACCGTGTCTACCTCAGAAAATCAAGAAGAAGGAATCAAAGGTAAGGAACCTCAGCAGGGCTTCATCTTCCAGTGATTTTCCACAGCAGCTGGGTGGGCAGCCTGCTCCAACTTCCAAGGGCGTTCGGAGCCCAGGGAACACCTGAGGCCCTTGGCAGACCGAGTCACACCTGAGGCTGCTAAAATGGGGCTGCTGACGGGGCAGGAGGGCTATTTTGCCAACCTCCTGTGGGCCAGGCTGGAAGGGAGGACAGAGGCTCTTCTGCCCCTCCCCCCAGATGCCAGATAGTCCCATAAGGCCAAATCAGGGCACCATATCAGCTGCAGTCTGACCAGGGACAGCCTGATCTTGTAGCTGGCTTCCCTGTGTCTTGATCCCACTACAACCTGGTTGGCACTCTGGCTTGCCCGTTTGATCCCTCGGGACATGGATGTTTGCTGATCCTGGCAGAAAGACCCTGTCGGAGTCCCTTCTTGACAGGCTCTGACCTGTCAAGGATGGATGGCCGCAGTAACAGCTGGTGGCGCAGATGGAGGCTAGCCATGGCATGTGGCAGCAAGTCCTCGGCCAGGCGGTGGTCAGGGATTCCCAGGGTCTTTCCCCCTCGCTAGACTTTTATGAACAGCCCTGGGTACAGCTGCACTGAGAGACTGTGGCCATTTGCAAAAATCTACTGTTTCCTAAACGTGAGTTCAAGTCCTCCCCTTGTGGCAGACGATTCTGGGGCTCCACACCCCCATGCTTTGCAGCCTTTACCTGTGTGTTCAGTATCCACCAGTGGCTCACGTATGGAAGGCTTGGTTCCAGCTGATGGCGCTACTGGAAGGTGGTGGAAGCTTTAGGAGGTGGAGCTTAGAGGAAGGAAGTTAGGTCATCAGAGCATGCACCCCTGACGGGGCTACAGGGACCTGGCCCCCTTCTCTCTCTGCTTCCTGGTCACCAAAAGATGACAGGTCCTCTGCCACCCACTACCTGATGATGTGCTGCCTTACCACAGACAATGGTGCCAACCAACCACAGACTGAACCCGCCTTTGAAACCATGAGCCAAAATAAATCCTCCCCTCCTTTTAAGTTGATTTTTCTCAGGTGTTTTGTGGAAAGCTGTCTAACACTGTGGGTGTGTCATCGATTGCTCAGGAAGAGTCCAGGAACTTGAGTGAATCCGCTGAAGCTCATTAGGTGTCCCCTGGATCCACTCCACTCCACTCTGGTGGCTAAAGCCACACTCTGGATGGAACATGCCCGACCTGCTCAGCTCTGCACAGTTGCATCTTCCCCGCGTTCCTCACTCTTGGTTCCTTGTGTTTTCTGGACACCGAGGCCCAGGCAGGAGCATCCAGCCAGAGAACAGATTGGAGTAGCCCTTCACCAGCCAACAAATCCAGAGGGTGCCCACTCACAGAAGGAATGCCAAGGCAATGGGGACCTGCAGCCAGATGGGCTGGAGTGCAGAGGAAGGGCTCTCTCCAGGCTCTGGGATGGTAATGTGACAGGTGACAGCAGCAGTGGACCAGCAGGCAGCCGCTGAGCCACCATTAACCACCAGGAGCAGTCAGCTACAGGCTGGAAGATGGATGGCCACAGACCGCTGTCAGCGCTGCTCTGCCACACTCACAGGAAGTGACATTCAACAAGCAGCGCACATGAGGTCTCCTGCCAGACGCTGGAAGGAATCCGGCTTCGGCCCTTAAGGAGACAGTGCTGTCTTTCCTTGCCAGGTGTCTGCCTGTGGTGCAGTCTGACTTTGGTAGGAAGGCCCTGACAGGACAGGGACATGTCAAGGGCCAATCTGGGCCAGGCTGGGTGTGGTGGCGCACACCTGTAGTCCCAGTGACTCAGGAGGCTGAGGCAGGAGGATTGAAGGTTTGAGGCCAGTCTTAGTAACTTAGTGAGACCCTGTCTCAAAAAAAAAATTTTCAGAGGAGGGCTGAGGGTGTAGCTCAGTGGTAGAGCAACAGAGGGTTCAATCCCCAAGAAGGTAGAACTGACTTTCTTCAGGGGAGAAACTGGAGATGAGAGTCTCCCCTCAACACCCCCAATGCAGTAAGAACTTCCAGTCCTAATCTGCTCTGTAAATGCAGGTAGACTGCTTTCTCTCTTAACGTGCCTGGGTATTTACTGCGTCATTTCAAGGTTGGAGGTGGCTAGTGTCAAGCACTTGTGCTCTTGTAAAACCCTCCAAGTTACCTCACTGGTAGAATGCCAGAGAGAGACTTTGCCACCAAACATCTTGAATGCTGCCTCTGCACTCTGTGTGTGTCTTTGTCCCCGTCATTTCATGCCTCAGCTCCCTTGGTCCATATCCCCTGGTGGTTCTATCTAGTCCTCATAATGGCACCCACATCTCGGACAGTGGGGGCCACGTTGATTTCTCTTGGTTCTGTTCCAACAGGGTCTGATATTCCAAGTGCCTTGGGGTTCTCTCCCCTCCTCTAACAAGAGTCTTCCTGGAACATCGTCCACCCCAGGGCTCCGCTCAGGACCTCAGTGCCCATGGCTGTTAAATCTGCACTTTCAGCCTTTGCTTGCACCAGACTCCAGTTCTATCCCTCCTGTCACGTGCTCTGCCCCTCCCATACCTGGCCCACCTGGCCCCATCTAGAGGAACAGTGCCGGCCCCAGGGGTCCTCCCTGACTTATCCCCTCCTTCCCTTTCTATTTAGCCTACCCTTAAGACCTGTCAGTGTTAGGACCTCGAAACTCTTGAATTCCTCCATGTCTCCTCCCCATCATTTGCCTCAACTAGTAACAGGCCTGTACTCCCCTCAGAGCCAAAGTGATCTTTTAAAAAAGCGAAATGAATCTCATCCCCCCCACTCCTTAGAACAGTTTTAAAACTTGGTATTATTCTTTTATTCCCACTTGTATACTTTACAGATATACATGACAGTGTATTTTGACATATTCTACATACATGGAGTATAACTTGTACTGATTAGGATCCCATTCTTGTGGTTGTACATGATGTGGAGTTTCACTGGTCATGTATTCATGTATGAACATGGAAAAGTCATGTCTGATTCATTCTACTCTTTCCTACTCCCAATCCCCCTCTCTTCCCTTCATTTCCCTTTGTCTCCAATGAACTATTCTCCCCCACCCCCCACTGTGTGCCAGCATCACACATCAGAGAGAACATTCAGCCTTTGGTTTTGGGGGATTAGCTTATTTCACTTAGCTTAAGTCTCCAGTTCCATCCATTTACCTGCAAATGCCACAATTTCATTCTTTATGGCTGAGTAGTATTCCATTGTGCATATGTACCACATTTTCTTTATCCATTCATCCAGAAAACTTGGTATTATTTTTAAAGATGGAAATTGATACTGTGGTCCACAAGGCCCAATGTGATCTGGCTCCCTCTTACTTCTGCCAGCCCCCTACTCTGTATTCCAGCATTCATGCTCCTTTGCTCCCCTTGGCCACAGGGCCTTGCTTTGGCTGCTCCCTCACCTAGGATACACTCTTCCATTTCCTTTCCACTCAGGCTCCTTTTCCCAGGACACCTCTCTCCTTTGAGGCCAAGTCAGGCTTCTTCACAGTGGAGAAGAACCGTATTCCTCCCCTGCTGAGCTCTCCTGTGGGTTTCTCATGATTTGTGCTCATGAGTCTCTGATTTATCCTCTCCTGGGAGGCAGACATTCATTCCAGGAGAGCAAAGACTTCCCTCTGTTACTGTTTATCCAGTACCTGGATTTTAGTTGGTACTCAACAAATATCTGTTGAATAATGAATAAGTAATCAAACTTCTGAGCCCCGAACATATATGTTACAGTCTAGCATTGAAACTTTTGAAAGAAACCACAAGATGGGCACCTCAAGGATGTGGCATATCCAGTCCTCTTTTAATAAGCAACATGGACAAAATTCTCCAAAACTTTTCAGCATTTGAAAGAAACCTCTTTGTGAGTGTGATTTTTTTCAAAGCAAATACTAAACTCCTTCAAAGGGAGTAGGTGATTTCTACTATGCAGAAGTCTTCCTTCCAGCTAAACTTGAAGTGGACACATCATAGATGACTTATTAAATCATGCAATTTAAATGCATCAGCCCCAGCTGAACTCCAGACACATGCTACTGCAAGGTGGAGGATTTTCTTCCTCTTAGTTCTGAGTTGGGTGGCCAGCTGGATTCAGTGGCACACACAGGTGCTGCACATGCTCTGGTTCAGGAAGGCCCTGGGTGGTTGAGCTGACTTTCCCTGATACTGCTCAGAATGCAGAACACACTGTCTGAGGTGGGCCAAAGAAGCATGCATGCCCTTGGCTTCTCCTTTGCTTTCTGAGGTGTCTCCTTTTTGAGTTTTGGGATCTTGAAGTTTTTATTGTTTATTCAAGACTATGATTGTCCTCTGCTAAAAGGAGAAAGAGCTAGGCCTTCTTGGTGAAGGAGACTGGCAGAAGGTAGAAGGGAGGGAGATGGAAGAATCTACTATTCCCTGATGGCAGAGGGAGGGCTGGGGAGATGGTATTTTTTTCCCCAGATACTTCTTGAATGGCTAAACCCTGCCCAAGGGATTTTTTTCTTAGTTAAGTGGTTTGCAAAATGTGGTCCATAGACCAGCAGTATCAGCATCACCCTGGAGTTTGTCAGATTCAAAGTACGCCTTCCCTCCCCAGGCCCACTGGGGCAGAACCTCTGGGACTTCCCTCTGTGGGCAGGGTGGGCAGCTGTTTTAAGGAGCTCTCCAGTGATCCTGATGTCTGCTGAGGGCAAAGGCCCAGGGTCTTAGTGAACCCTTTCTTGGAGTAACCTGTGGGCCTCTATTCCAATTTTATCATAAATGGTTTTTCACTGGTTGCCGGGTGCAGTGGCTTGGGAGGCTGAGGCAGGAGGATCGAGAGTTCAAAGCCAGCCTAGGGAACTTAGTGATGCTCTAAGCAACTCAGTGAGACCCTGTCTCTAAATAAAATGCAAAAAAGGACTGGGGATGTAGCTCAGTGGTTAAGTGCCCTGAGTTCAATCCCCAGTTCAAAAAAAAAAAAAAATGCCTGTCAAGGAGACTTCAGTGTAGGTATTTGTTTGTAATAAGCAGAACCAAAGTATTTTTAATGGCAGTTGAGTCTGGACTCTGATTAGCTCATTACTCAGCCTAATGAGCCAAGCATCTGACCTAGCAGATACATCTTGTCCTTGTAAAGCCTGAAGGCTGAGGCATTAGGCTTTGGACTAAGTATTCCAAAGGTGTGGCCTCTCCTGTCAATTCCTCTCCTCACTTCCCTCTGAAGCAAGAGACTCAAGCCTTAGTCAAGAAAGAAAGGCTAGAAGGGTGGAGATGGAAAAGTCAGAGTTTGAATTCAAGCACTATTTTCTAGCTGTGTGATTTGGGACAAGTGGCTTAACTTTAAAATGGCACTACTAATGCTGCATGAAGGTCTTGCTTTGGGATTCAGGGAATTGAGAACCCCTGATCCGGAGTGACACAGTGGCTGTTTCGGTGTGTTCCTGTTCCTTCCTCAGCAGGTATTCTAAGGCAGTCTTTCTTAATGTTCAGCTTCCAGATTATGCAGCCCCTGAGTTTGGGCCACTGCCTCTTCCTGAGAGCCTTCCCCTGCAAAGGAGAAACAGGAAAGGGGAAGGCCAGGGTCAGAGCTTCCTAGGAATCTGTCTGCAGCATCCATGACAACTGTGATGGGATGGGCAGCACAGAGAGTTGTGAGGTCGCCCACAAATCCATCTGGGGGCACAGAAAAGAGTATAGTCCTAGAAAGCATCTGGCTTGGGAGATTTTTCCGTGATGATGTTGAAGGATAGAAACTGGCAAAATAGTTCCCGTGAAGCTCAGCATGGACGGTTTGAAATCTTTCTCTGCCCAACAATTCAGGAAGGGTCCTGGAGAAGGTGGCTGGTGTGCTTGCCATGGGCTTCCCATGGCCTGTGCACTTCTCTTGGACTGTGTGAGATCAACAAACTGTGAACAGGAAATGATGTGGCCAGGCATCCAGAGGGGACTGTGGGAGTTCTGTTTGTTTGGCCAGAGCAGCCCCTGAGAGGATATCTGGGCTCATGTTAGAAACTGACAAGTCTCAAGGACGGAAGTTCTGGCAGGTGGGAGAACGGTCCTCAGCAGGACACCACACAACTGCAGGGGGTGCTGTTCTCATCAGCGATGGCGTGGAGGCCCTGGCACAGAGACAACTATTTTAGAGATAGGAACTGTTTTAGACATGAAGAGACTCAGGGGGTAATCACTTGCCCAAGGACTGACAGCTAACGAATACCAGAATGCATTTGAACCTGGGGCTTAGCTGCCACACTACAACGCTTTGACATTTTAGCATGAAGGGCCTCTTAGCCAAAACAGTCACACCACTTTATGGCAGAAGTAAAATTTCCTCTGACTTCCCCAGTAGCTGACCGCCTCTCTGAGGATTATTTATGTGTAGGCAGGGCTTAACTGGCCTCTCTCTAAAAATATGTAAAATGTGAAGAGGTTCTGACTACTTGGAGATAGCCACTATTTAAAGGGGCTCTTCTATTTGGGCTGGAATCAAAGTTCAATGGCAGCTGCACATCACAAGGCAGCAGTTATGAACTGTGGTAACTTGGTGCCCAAGAACTGTGGAGGGTAGGTGTGGCGGCAGCAGCAGCAGCCACACTGAGGTCTGAAATTAGTGTCCTCTAATGTCCTAGTGTCCTCTTGAGGCTGTGGCACCTCAAGATGCCTACTGGGCAGTCTAGGCCGAAGTGAGCATATCTACAAGCTGATGGGATCCGAAGTGCTGCTTAGCCTGTGGAGTAGTCCAACCATGGGAAACAGGCAGCTTAAATGGAAGAAGTTCCAACCATCCCCAAAGGAAATTCTGTAGCTACAGTGTAAATGTCCCCCAAAATGAGCAACCATGGGGGAAACCCATCCAACACTGTAAAGTGAACTTGTTTGGGGATTTTGGGGGTGGGGTGGGGGAGGACAGGAGACATGTCAAATCCTGACCTCAACATGCATTTCACTCCTTTTTCTCTACTTTGATGGAATATTCAAATTTACCAGTTTTGTCCAAAAGGTATTAAATCCAGGGAATCCCATGATACATTACATCTCAGAACCTGGTGTTTAGGCAAATGTTTAATTTAAGGAAACAGATCTCTGCCATGGGAAACTCTGCAAAGATAGGCTGGTTTTTAAAAATTCACATATCATGGTTGGTTTTTCATAGCAAAGCACCCAAAAGTGTTTGCGTGGTAAGCTTCCCACTGACAGGAATGCAATTGCATTCCTGGGCCCCCTTCAGCAGCCATGTGAGACACCGTAGGAACTAAAGGCTCCCTTTTTCTTTCACAATGTCTTAAGATTTAAGTACATATTTGATGTAACCAGTGTGGTGCAGCTGAAACGGAAGGAGGTGACCACGGTGGGAACTTAAAACCAAAATCCCTATGCATACTGTGGGTCACTGAGGTAACAGGCTGAGCAATCTGGCCAGGGAGTGGGGGGGCTGGGCCTTTCCTGGCTGGTCTTGCTCCAGATCTTCAGTGAGACCAGGGTTCTTGCTCAGCTCTATTATTGGTCCTGTGACCTTGGGACTCTGAACCTCTGCTGAGTCCCTGTCACATGGGGAAATGCTTGGTTGTGGGTTGGGCTTCCTGGGAAGCAGCCTTCTAGATAGATTTGGGTGGAGGAAGTTTTGGGAGGGCATGACCCTTAGGGCATCTGCCACCTTAGGGCAGAGGGAGAAACTGGGCTGTGATGCAGTCACAAGCCCCCAGGTGGCTCTGGAGTTGGGATGGTCTTTCAGACTTAGGACAAGGAGATGGCCTGTTATGTACCACCTGGACTAGCTGTTGGTTGTAGGTCACCATGGTGCAGGGGAAGGACCTTGGGTAAGATGGTCTGAGGGCTGGCAGCAGTCCCTCCAACTGAGGAAGGGGTCTGTCAGTCCTGCAGAAGGCTCTGGGTGACACAGGAACAGCATCTGTCCTGTGCCCTGACTGACTTAGTAAGCTGAGGAAAGAATGCAGGTCCACTGTTTAGTAATCCACAGTAAGGTCAGAATGGAAATGAGTAGCTGCAAAAATGGCCCCCAGGAGCCATTCCTGGCACTCCAATGACAGGATTTCAGGACCCCTTTCTCCCATTTTGGTAAGGGATGCATCAGAACAAGCACCCCACAGCACCCACAAGTCCACGTTTAGAATCCACTCCCTAGGAGGAGGCATGGAGCAGACTTTGAGGGTGGGTGGGACAGGGGTTGGACTCGGGAATGGTGTTGACAGAGGAATCATGGCGGTTTTGTCTGGCTCAGGTGATGTGGGCATGAAGCTGGGTCCACAGAGGCTACGTATTTACCCCATTCTGATTTCTAGTTTCAGTGGCGATTCTCCCGAGACGACATGCACAGCAGGCAAATGAGGAAATCCAAAGGTAAACTCAGTGCCAGAGACAAACGACTAGCAGAAGAAAACGAGAAGAATTTAGAAGACCAGTTCTCCAAAGATGGAGATGTGGGAAACTGTGTGCTGGGTAGGCAACAAGAGGATGGGGCCTCGGAGGAGATGAAGGTCCCTGTGCAAGAAGTCAGGGAAGAAGAGATGGCCCCTGCTGGCCTTCTGGGTGGGGGGCCTGTGGAGTGTGGGGCTGTGCAGAATGGTCCTGCCAGCTTCAGCAGGGCTCCCGTGACCCCCAGGCACTCCAGTCCTGGAGAGGATGCTAGTGCGGAGGAAGCTAGTGGAGAACCTGCTCCAGCAGAAGAAAACTGAGTCTTGGGCAGTCTGTGCTGAAGCTAGATGAGCTGGCAAACCCGCGGCATCTTGCCAGCAGCTGGTTTGCCCAGTGTTGTGTGTTACCCTTTGGCTTGGCTTGACTTCTTGTGAGCTCACCTGGGCCTCCCAGGGCTGGTCTCTGACAGTTTTGGTTTCTGCACATCTGATTGGAAGGTGGCATAATGACCCTGTGTTAGAATTCTAGGTCAGGTTACTTCCTTTAGACCTCAGGGTTGGAGGCCCAACCCTGGCTCCACCACTCCTCCTGAGGGAGGGTCTGGACCATCCAGTGCCTATACCACTCCACAGGACCACCAGGGCACATTTGGGTCAAATCTATGGACCCTTCCCACCCTGCCAGGGCAGTGTCTGTCCTCTGCTGCTTTGCGCAGCAGCTACCTGGTGACTTTTAACCACCCCTGGAGTCCTATGGGCTCTCTTCTCCAGCTAGACCTTGCTGCTTTGGCAAAGAAAGTGACAACATTGGGGAGGGGAGGTGCCCAGCCTCCTGGCTTTCTCAAAACAGCCCTAGATACTGGGAATTTGGAAATAAAGAGGTGATTCTTTCTGCACCTACTCTTGCAGAATGTTTAAAGTGTTCTGTGTTAGTATTAATGCCAAAAAAAAAAAAAATCAAAGGAAAGGTTTTGTATTCAGCACATCCTATGAACACGTTACTTCTGTCACTTCAGGGCATCCAGGCTTGTTGGGCGCCCTCGTTATGTGCTATTTTAATCAGTGTATCATTGGCCAAGTTGTTACCCATGTATGCTGTGTCTCATGTGTTTATATTGTTCAGAAAGTATTGTTAAGGCTTTAAGTAGACGCATCTGGCAAACCTTGGAGAGAGAATGCCGATTGTCTTGACTGAAACAACAGCCTGTCTCCTCTTTCTTGTTTAGTTACTTAAAGCAATAAATCATCTGAGTTTAGTGCCTTGTGAGTATTTATCGTGTGACAACAAATGTCCTGGCCTAATGTCCAAAGGATTCCCTTATTCATGTTTTATAAGTTTCTAACTCCTGGCAGCTTGATGATTTGTGGGAAGAGAACAAAGCTCCAATAGAACACTGCAGAGCCAGCTGGGCATGCTGTGCTTTCTCACTGTCTGTAGAAAGATGGAAAACGACATTCAGATGCCACCAGGTAAGTAAGAGGTGTGAGGTGTGGAGACAAATACCTTCCTGAACAAACCAAAAACCCCACCTTAGCGTCTAAGCATGCTCCCAAGCTTTGAAGTAAATTATTTAATGAGGCAAGTCTTTTCCATTTGCAAGTTTATTAAAACAAAGCCCATCTGTAATATGTTCATAAAGCAAAACTGAGAGCCTGTGTACAGCTGCGTCATTCAGTGGTTCCCTCTTGACAAACCCCCACCCAACCCTCAGAGCTTAGAAAGGTTGAAGACCCAGTTGAAAGACACCTAGTTTTAGAATTTTTTTTTTTCTTAAAAAGACACCTAGTTTTTAAAATGACATTTTCCAAAATTACACTGTTAATTTCTGTACAGCACTTTGAATACAAATCTCTTGGCACAAAGCTTAAAGGATCATTACTCTGAAAAAAAAACACTAGTCCTAAGAGGCTGGATGAAAACCACTTTAGAAACTTTATACAGGTTGGAGACCCTTATCTCACTTAGCTTTGGTGCATGTCTCAATTATTGACATTTATGTTGGCTATATTTGCTTGGGAGGGCGGGAATTAAAGGTTACTGTAGCTAATTTGAATTCCTTAGAGTTTGCCCTAGTGTCAGGCTAACAATTCCAGAGGTCTTGTTTTTTCCTCCCTTTTCTGCACTTCTGCTGACTCTGGCAAAACATCAGTCCACAGTGGAGGTTCTCATTAGTTGCATCCTGAATCCCTGGGGGTGCTTTAATAAATACTGATGCCCTGGGACTACTCCCAGAGTCTGTGAATGAAGGGTCTGGGCAGTGGCCTGGCCATGGCGATTTTTTTTTTAAAGCTCCCTAGGAATTCTAAGGTGTGGCCAAGGTTAAGAACCAACAGCCACAGGATCTCTATGAATGGAACCACAGCTTGTTCTTCAGGAATAAAATGCTTTTTCCAAATGGTGAACCAAGGCCCTAACACTCAATCCCAATATCCTGCAAGTGCATTTAAAGTGTGAGGACTCTTAATTTTTTTTGGTACTGGGGATTGAACCCTGGGGCACTCCACCACTGAGCCACATCCCCAGCCCTATTTTGTATTTTATTTAGAGACAGGGTCTCGCTAAGTTGCTGGGGCTGGCTTTGAACTCGCGATCCTCCTGCCTCAGCCTCCCAAGTGCTGGGGATTACAGGTGTGCGCCACCGCACCCAGCTAAAGTGCAAGGACTCTTGAAGGAAATCTTATCTTCCTGTGACTGCGACAGGGTGGAAGGCCATCCTTTGAGGAGGCCCCGGTAACTTAGTAAAAGCTGCAGACTTGCAGTGGCTTGTACATGTGGTGTTGGTCTTTAGGGTTGTGGCTGTTGGAGTGGTCACAAGGAATGGGAGTTGAGGGTAATCAGGTGAGTGAAATGAGATGGAAGTGGGGGATGAAGTCTGATTCTTTCACGAGAATGTATTCCTGAGATGGACCCACTGTGCACCTCTGCAGGGTCAGGAGAAAGTAGTGGGTGGTTTAGCATCACTCGTTGGGCAGGAGGAGGAAGGAGACGAATTCTTACCAAATGTTTAAAGAAATGCAGGTGTACTGCTCTCAAGTGACAGGGCCACAAAGTCAAAGTATTGACATTTGTAGAGCATGAGGAAATCTACATTCATGAAGTGGTGATGCTCTCTTATGCTGGGCTCGTGTACTGGAGAAGCCCATCCAAGCTTCGGAATTGGACAGAGCTGGTTAGGACATGCAATCTATGCCTTTAACCTCAGGTTGATTTCTTCATTCTCCTCAAATGTTAAAAAGGAGCCAAAGGTACTCACCTTATCAGATTTTTGTGAGCATAATGAAGTGTTCAGCCTGTGGGTAGCAGGTGATCATAGTGCCGAGAGGAAACACATGTGGCAGAGACTGGTAGCCTTGCCCAGGATCCATGGGCTCCTGCTCTTGCAGCCATGAGCAGATGGGATATAAGCCACTTAGGAGCCTGGTCTTTAAAAACACCTAGAACCCTTAGCCTTTATTTCCAGCACCCTTGCATAGTTCAAGATGGACCATGATGGCTGTTAAATAATCTTTGCTCTAAGCACACCACTGAGATGTTCATGTCTGTGATACTACAGCATGGTGTATCCTACCTTAATATAAATACCCACACTAATACTTATAAAGTCCTAATTTATTTGGTAGGGGTTATAAGTAAAAAAAAAGGTAAGCTTCAGTTGAATATCTGAATCATTCAAATCTCCACTAGAATTGATGCTTGAAGGGAGCAGCTTTAAAAAGCTTCCGCAGGAGCATTCCAAATCCTTGCTTATGAAGCTTGCTTAATCAGTACTTGGAACAAGTCAATCAGGGCTTGATTTCCATCACAGTCTTTGGGGAGCTTTCAGTGGTGGCAGGCCTTAATAGGAATATGTTGTCCCTGAACATCGCTCATGCAACACATTTTGGTTGAGCTCATACCCAGGGTGTGGTGAATGCTGCAGGGAGCAGTGACCCAGGCACTCTGCTGGGGCTCACAGCAGTCTGGGATAAAGAGGAAGCCATGAAAGGGTTGGCAAAAGATGGAAGGGGGTACGTGGGCAGCCAGGAGCTGGCCACTGATTCCCAGTTGCTGCTGCAGGTCCTGTTACCAGTGGCCCTGCCAGACCATAAGCAGTGCAGGGTGGCCCCTGATGCATAGTGTTTTGCCCACTCAATGACCCACCAAAATGACTGATGCAGCTTCCCAGGAGAGTCCATGCTTCCTGTACCTGACTCCCAGAGTTCGGAACAGGGAAGCACGTGGACATTAGATCTAAGGACAAGATCTATTAAGCCTTTGGCTATGATTTCTGAGGTGGTTGTTGCCAGAGAAGGAAGCAAAGCAATGTTCACCACAGGTTCCTGTTGATAGTCATTTCTGTGGCCAGAACTAAGAAAATAACTCTGGTTGCAGAACAGCTGGCTCTGGGAACCTGGTTGGCACTTGCTTCCCCAGGCCTTCTGAACAGTGACATGGGCACTTCCTTCAGCACAGGCAGCCAAGCTGTGTGGGAGAATTTATTTGGGGGATGGGTGGTCAGGGGTACTGAGGATTTAACCCAGGGGCAATATACCACTGAGCTGCAGTCCCCCTTTTTAAAATTTTGACACAGAATCTCACTAAGTTGTAGGGGTTGGCCTCAAACTTGCTATCTTCCCATCACAACCTCTTGAGCCACTGGGATTATGGATGTGTGCTACTGTGCCCAGTGAGACTGTGCACATGGGAATGAGGGAAAAGCTTATTCACGATACAAATAGTTTTAATTCCTACACACTGTGCTAAGTGCTGAGAAGAAATACAGAAGGGCCCTGTGAACCATGGTTAAAGATTCTGGTTCCTGTGGTAAAAGCAATGGGGGGGACCCCTCTGGTCAGTCTTAAAAGCAGGGAAATGACACCCTATTTAAAAAGATCTGACTACTGATTGGGAATGGTGTGCAGAGGCAAGTGAACAGCTCAGTACTTTAATTCAGATGGGGAGTGCTGGTGGCCTATAGCAGAGAAGGGGGCAGATTTGAGAGCAGGAGCAAAAATTGGCTGGAGTTTGTCATCAATTTGGGGGTTACTGGGGGTACTACCCTACCAAAACCTTTGATAAGCACTGTCCTTATCAAAGGCATTTTGTAGAAGTAACAAACACTCCAGTGAGATAGCCATTGCTTGCCACGGATGTTTTCAGGGCTTGAATGATCAATTCAACATTAGTCAACAAAGTCACTAGAAAAGTCTTAGATGCCTCTGTCAGATGAACTAGGTCTTTACTATTTGGAAGGAGGGGAATTGCACAAGAGCACTGTCTGACTTGACCCTGAAGGTTTCTAATGGTAATGCTGGAACTTGAGGCAACACCCTTGGCCAGGCATCCAAGGGTAGCCACCCTGGTTGACAACTGAAGAAACTGTGGATTAGGAATGAATTGGGTTAACTCGTTTTTAATCAGGTTTTGACAGGTGAAAGAAAAGTTTGTCACCCTGTAACTGATATAGTAAAACTTATACTTCTGTATTTAGTATTTTCTGTTGCCCTTAAATAATGTCAGTACTGGGGTTGCAAACGACAGTTATTGCAATGATTAATCAAACATTGGTATTTTTGTTGCTCTTAAATAACATAAAGGTTTAATAATGGTAAAAAATATAATTTCACTTCTCAGGGAAGCATTAAAATGCTGTAATGGACGTCTCTGTGAATCTTTAGTCCTGGGTACTTCCAACCTTGATTATGAACACAAGAAAACCATCTTAAAAGAATGAATAGCCAGAAAACTGACCAATTTCTGGATCCATCAAATGCCTAAGTTAGTACCTGTCAAACTATGAAGTTGGAGAGCTATAATTCAGCCTGTCTCAATCGAGTCCACTTTTAGTCCCTACAGGCAAATGCTAATTTTTACTGATGGTGATTCTACCCTTTCTCTTGAGCCCTGACTCCAGAATTTAATCAACAATACAGTGTAGAAGTCCTCAACATCAAGCCAAACTTTTCTCTTGCTTTATTCCAAGACAGCTCCTCCTTAATCTGTCAGGGTTGGAGATGCAAACAAGTCACTGCAACAATTAAACATTTGAAGTCAGATGAGAGACATCTTAGTCATCTCTCAGCAGGTCAACCTCAATTCCCCTTGCTCTCTAAAGCCCATTTCTCCACCATGAAATCGTGGCATGGTAAAGTTGAAAGAACTTAAAACTACACAGTCCTAACCATTACTCACACCTTGATTGACAAGGAAAGCAGACCAGAAGATAGAGGTGGACCAAGTCACATAGGCAGCAAATTGTAGAAAAGGAATGACCAAGGTTTCCAGAACCTTGGCACCATGTTCTTTCCATTGAACCACCAAACCAACCATTCTAATTCATTTTTGGTTTCTTCTCTCTAGGCTCCTTAAGCCTCTTAAGAACAAATAAGTCTGGATGGATTAAAACAAAACAAAAATTTAACTGGACAGCTCTGGAAATGGGCATTTAGTGGAGAAGGATCCCCCATATAGTAATGCAGAAAATTCTGGAAGAAGTCTGGAGCTAAGAGTAAGAGAGGAAAGTCTTAACAAGAGATGACCAAGTTCTGTAGTCCTTACTTTGTCACTCTGCCCAGTCATGTGACCTCAGGCAAGCAATGTGTCCACTCAGTCTCATTACCCTTGTTAGGTATGGGAAAACATCGATCACTCTACCTACCCAACATAAGTATTATGGGACAATTTAATGAGATAAAACACTTGGCATTTGAGAGGTACTGCTGTCATGTTCAATTGCTAATAGAGTGCCAACCACAATCCAGATCACAGCTGAATTCAGGTTAACCCCAGAGTTACTATTTCCCATCACAACTTCTGCCTATAAAAATGAAGATATAACACTAAGCATGGGATCTATTCGTATTTAAATAACCTGGAAATGAAAAAAAGTAGTAAAGAATATACAGAATATAATAAAAAGCTAAAGTAATTGAGGAGACAGCAAGATTGTTTATTCGAGGCACCTATCACTCACATGCTCCTTCACAAAGAAACACCAAAGCAACAGATGTACAGTGGCATATCAAAGTGAGTGATTATAAGAGAACTCTGGAAACTTTGTAAGGTCCCAAGAGGTGGGACAATAGCATACAAGAGAAACAATATGTCCCAGAACCTGCTGCCCAACTCTACAGCCAGAGATGGGGAGTCGCCCCTCTACAGAGATATTTGCTGGGATTCTTCCTTCCAACTATCAGCACAGGTACTGGAAATCCAGCACAGGAAACTGAAAAGTTTCTCAGCCTAACTACATAAGTAACCTGAAATCTGCACATAGCCTGGCTCTGGAAAAGAAATTCATATCTCCCCCAAGAGGCTGTAATTAGGAACCATCTTTAAAAAGGACCTATTTTCTGAATTTGGAATGCTCTGGGGGTCAGAAACCTCTGGGACCCCACAGACATTTTACTGCACTGGCTCGGCAGGTTTGCCTTGAAAACCAAACTTGGTTCAAGAGAATGGTTCTGACACAAACTCTCTGACAGTGTTGCTCTGTAGGGACCAGGTGTTGCAACAGGGGAAACAGAGTACTGCCCTCTCAGTCCAGAGGTGTTGCCAGTCATGTGGGGTTTCACACTGCCCTGTGCACAGGTGCCTGTCACTAACGATTCAGAAAAAGAACTCTTTGCTTCAACAGATTCTGGTGGACAGAAGAGCAGTGGAACCAGTCTTGAGCAACTTAGGTTGTGCACCCACAAGGTTGGGTGACAGCCAAAGAATTAAGTAAAGAGAAACTGTCAGGGGTCAGCTGCATTCCATTCTCCCTTGTTTCCTCAAGCACCCCATAGAATTTTTCCTGGTTAGACCCACTCCTGTTTTATTCCCCAGCAATGTCCTGTCCCCAAGGATAGGGGATTCTGAGTTCCTGCTCTTGGGCAGGCACACTCAAACAGCAGAGAGGAACACTACAGCTGCACCTTCACAGGTCCTACCAGCAGTCACCTCTCTGTACCTTGCCTGTTGCACATTGCTGAAAAGCATGGGTATAAGTGTCATGGAGAGGGAGCTGTGGTTTCTCCCCATGCAACACCTGGGGCCTGCACAACTATCTAGTTAGTAAGTGAGGCATCTCACCACTACTGGAGCAGCTGGTGCCAGAGACCCTTTCAAGTAACAGCAAGTATCAACAATGCCTGGGAAAACCCCATCACCAGATGGCAGCCACCACTCCCACCTGTAGGAATAACCAGGGTGCACACACACATGCTATCTACACTATATCTCCCTGAACTGCTGTAGTGTCCACACGCTTTTGTGACCCACAGAGACAGTGGAGCTGTCTGACTCCAATAAACAGTGTGCCCAAACTCATTAAATCACAGCCAAACAAGCTATAGGAAGACTACAGAGAGTCACCCAACTGGAAATAACCTCAGCATTACATAACAAATCAATACCCCAAGACACATAATCAGAAGAAAGCTGTTTGCTAGAGAAGGTCATCCCACAAAAGTGATAGGAACATGAAGAAAAAATAAGAAAAAAGCTCTCCAGTAACTGATTGCAGACACTGAAATGAATGAAATGCCTGATAAAAAAGTCAAAAGAATAACAAAAAACCCAATGAGATCCAGGAAAATACAGATGAGGAAGACAATGCAGGATCTGAATGAGGAATTCAGCAAAGAAAGAGAGATTCTGAAAAACGACCAAACAAATCCTGGAAATGGAGAGCCAAATAAGTCAAACAAAAAAATTCAGTTGAAAGTCTCAACAGAAAACTAGATTGAATGGAACAAAGACTGAGAGACGATCAGAGCTTGAAGAAAGGTCCTTGTATTATCACATTCAGAAAAGAAAAACCCGGCATTCAAGATCTGTGGGACATCATTAAATGCCAATATCACTGGCATATCAGAAGGGGAAGAAATAAAGGTTAGGGGTACAGAAAAATTCCCTAATCTTGGGAAAGACATGGATGCCCATATACAGGAAACTGGCAGAACCCCAATAGACATGACCAGAAAAGATTGACTATGATGTCCTGGTGACAAACAGTCAAAAGTACAAGAAAAGAATTTTAAAATCTGTAAGAGAAAAGCACCAAGCCACACAGAAGGGCAACTCCACTTGACTAACAGATTTCTTAGCAGAAAGCCTATATACCATGAGGGCATAAAATGATGTATCTGATGCCCTGAAATAACTGCCAACCAAGACTATTCTCCTTTTCTGAAGGATACTTTCTGGTGAAGTAAAGATCTTCCAAGATAAGAAAAAACAGAGGATATTATGACCATACCAGCCTTACAAAAGATGCTTATATGAGTCTTACATTCAGAAGAGAAACATAACTATCACAATAACATGTGAAAGTATAAATCTTATTAGAATAGATACACAAAAGAAACATTTTCAATGAACCAAAAAGATGAGTAAAAAGGAACTATTCAAAACAAATAGAAGAAAATCAAAATGACAGGCATAATTCTGTACCTTTCAGTAATAACTCAATGTAAATGGAACTTAATTCTTCAATTAAAAGATATACAGTGGCTACATGGATTCAAAAAACAAAATCCAATAGTATGCTGCCTACAAGAAACTCACCATGGGGCTGGGCTTGTGGCTCAGTGGTAGAGCACGTGCCTGGCTTGTGTGAGATACTGGGTTCGATTCTCAACACCACACATAAATAAAAAATAAAGGTCCCCTGACAACTAAAAAAATATCACCAGTAAAGGCAGACTGAAAATGGAAAATGATAGTCCAAGCAAATGGAATCCTAAAGCAAGCAGTAGTAGCTATACTTATATCTAATAAAATAGATTTTAAGAGAGAAAGATCACTATATAATGATCAACAGATCAATTCATTAAGATAGAACTAGTGTAAATCTATAAGCACCTAACAGAGCACCTAATTTCATAAAACACAATTAGACATTGATGGAGATATTCCAATATAATAATAGCAGGGGATTTTCATACCCCAGTCACCAATGGATAGATCCTCCAGACCAAAAAAAAAAAAAAAAAAGATAAATCATACTATGGCTCAAATGGGCTTAACAGACATTTACAGACCATTCCTGTATACAGCTGCAGAATATACGTTTTTTTCCAACAGCACATGGAACATTCTCTACAATGTACCACGTATTACGCTACAGAAGAGATCTTAATGTGCCTTCCCCAAAATCCTGATATCATTGTTCCAATTTTTATCACAATGGAATGGAACCAGAAATGAATAATAAGAAACTAGAAATTATAGAGACTGAACAACACTTTTGAATCAATTGTGGGTCACTGAGGAAATCAAAAGGAAAATTTAAAAATTCCTTGAAGAAAATGAAAACAAAAAACCTGTGAGATAACAGCAAAAGCAGTACTAGGAGGGTAGTGTGAGTGCCTGCCTCAAAGAGAGGCACCTAAAACCACCTCATGATGTATCTCAAGGACTTAAGTCTTAAATACCAAGTTGGTTCTTTGAAAGGAAACAAACCCGTAGACTAGGAGAGTCATAAAACCCAAATCAATAAACTCAGAAAGGAAACAATGACAAATGATACCAGAGAAATACAAAGGATTAATGGGGATTATTTTGAACAATTGTATGCTAACAGGTCAATATCTAGAAGAAATGGACTTCCTGAACATATATGACCTATCAAAAACTGAACCACAAGGATATATAAAAAACCTAAATAGACCAATAACAAGTAATGAGACTGAATCAGTAATAAAATTCTCCCAGTAAAGTCCAGGATTAAAGATGGGTTCACTGCTGAATATTACCAAAATTTTGAAGAAGAACTAATACCAATGATTCTTAAACTATTCTACAGAATTGATAGGAAATCCCTCTAAACTCATTTTGAGGCCAGTATTACCTTGTGAGCAAAATCTGACAAGGGTACAACATAAAAAGATGCAACAATTCTTAACAAAATACTAGCAAATTAAATTCAACAAGATTCATATACACCATGATCAAGTTTGTTTCATTCCAGGAATACAAAATAGGCATAATACATTGCACATACAGAAAGGAGGAGAAAAATTGTATCAGTTCAGAAAAAGCACTGAATAAAATTCAACATCCCTTCGTGATATAAGCCCCAATAAGGACAAAGGATCACACCTCAACACAGTAAGGCTACATTTGAGAAATCCACAGCCATCATTAATACAGAATGGGAGAAAAATGAAACTATTTCCTCTAAGATCAGGAACAAGACAAGGGTGTCCACTTTCACCACTTTTATTCAATGCAGTACTAGAAATTTTAGCCAGAAAAGTTGGCAAGAGAAAAAAAAAAAAAGGCCTACAAATAGGAAAGAAGTCAAACTACTCCTTTTGCATATGATATTTTTACATGAAAAAATATAGATGCTACCTAAACTATTAGAACTGAAATTCAATGAAGTAGCAAGATACAAAATCAACATACAAAAATCAGTAGCATTTCTGTATACCAATAACTTTGCTGAGAAAAATTCTAAAAGCAATCCCATTCACAATAGAACCCCTGCCCAGCCAGAAACCATAGGAATAAAAAGTAACCTCTACAATTAAAATCAAAAAACACTGATGAAAGAAATTGAAGATGACATTAAAAAATGGAAAGATCATCCATGTTCATGGATTGGAAGAATATTGTTAAAATGTCCATAATACCAAAAGTCATCTACAGGTTCAATACAATCCCCATCAAAATGCAAATTACATTCTTTATAGAACTATTAAAAAAATCCTAAAATTTATATGGAAGCAGGAAAGACAAATAACCAAAGCAGTCTTGAGCAAGAAAGAACAAGCCTGTAGTCATCACAATAATGACCAATTTAAAGATAGTCTACAGAACCACAGTAACAAAGTAGCATGGTACTGTCATAAACACAGACGGTTTTAGTCAGCTTTTTCACTGCTGTGACTGAAAGACCCAACCAGCACAACTATAGAGGAGGAAAGTTTTATTTGAGATCTTATAGTTTCGGAGGTCTTAGGCCATAGGAGCCCAGCTCTGTTCTTCAGGGCTTGAAGTGAGGCTGAACATCATGGTGGGAAAGGGTGGCAGAGTTGCCCAATTTAAAAATATGCAAATGATCTAAACAGACATTTCAAAAGAAATCCAACAAATACATGCAGAATACTCAATATTATTAAACATAAGGGAAATGAAAATCAAAAATATAATGGGATACCATTATCACTGCAATAATGGCTATTTAAAAAAAAAATTGCTGGCCAGGATGTGGAGGAAAAGGAACTCTTATCCACTATTGGTGGAAATATAAATTAGTACAGTGACTCTGAAAAATAGTATGGAGCTTCCTCAAAAAACCCAAAGTACGTTAGCTGTATCACTCCTGGGTATATATCCAAAGGAAATGAAGTCAGCACACCTGAGAGATAACTGCATGTCCATGCTTATTGCACCACTATTTTTACAATAGCTAAGATACAGAATCAGCTTAGGTCAACAGAGGAATGGATAAAGAAAACATGGGATCTATATGCAATGAAGCATTATTCAGCCAGAAAGAATGAAACCCTGTTACTTGCAGAAAAATGGATGGAAGTGGAGGATATCATGTTAAGCAAGCCACACCAAATATGAGACACAAAAGACAAATATGTTTTCTCATACGTTAAACAAAAACTCAACCTGTAAGTAGACTACTGATTACTATGAACTGGGAAGGGTGCCGGAGGGTGAAGAGTGAGGGAAAACAGGGTGCTAAGGGTAGAAGGATATGACCAGTGCATGTTGTATGCATGTATGGAAAATCAAAGTGAATCCCATTAAAAAGTATAATATGTATTCATAAAAGTAGATATTAAGAAACTCAATATCAAAGCACAGTAAGTATTTTATTTTTTTTGAGGTTAGTGTGAATGGGGTAGTTTTCCTAATTTCTCTCTCGGAGGATGCATCACTTACAAATAAAAATGCATTAGATTTATGAGCATTAATTAGAACTACAGAACGCTAAAGAAAGAAGTTAAAGAGCATCTGAGAAGATGGAAAGATCTCCCATGTTCTTGGATAGGCAGAATTAATATTGTCAAAATGGCCATACTTCCAAAAATGCTATACAAATTCAATGCAATTCCAATTAAAATCCCAATGATGGACCTTATAGAAATAGAGCAAGCAATCATGAAATTCATATGGGGGAATAAGAGACCCAGAATTGCTAAAGCAATCCTTAGCAAGAAGAGCGAAGCAGGGGGTTTCACAATACCAGACCTCCAACTATACTACAGAGCAATAGTGACAAAAACAGCATGGTATTGGTACCAAAATAGGCAGGTAGATCAATGGTACAGAATAGAGGACACAGAGACAAGCCCAAATAAATACAGGTATCTCATACTTGACAAAGGAGGCAAAAACATGCAATGGAGAAGACAGCCTCTTCAACAAATGGTGCTGGGAAAACTGGAAATCCATTTGCAGCAAAATGAAACTAAACCCATATCTCTCACCCTGTACAAAACTCAACTCAAAGTAGATCAAGGACCTAGAAATCAGACCAGAGACTCTGCACCTAATAGAAGAGAAAATAGGTCCAAATCTTCATCATGTTGGCCTAGGACCAGATTTCCTTAACATGACTCCCAAAGCGCAAGAAATAAAAGCACGAATAAATGATTGGGATAGAGTCAAACTAAAAAGCTTCTTCTCAGCAAAGGAAACAATCAGCAATGTGAAGAGAGAGCCTTCAGAGTGGGAGAAAATCTTTGCCACACACACTTCGGACAGAGCACTAATCTCCAGAATCTACCAAGTACTCAAAAATCTTTACACCACGAACACCAATAACCCAATCAATAAATGGGCCAAGGAAATGAACAGACACTTTACAGAGGAAGATCTACAAGCAATCAACAGATTTATGAAAAAATGTTCAACATCACTCGTTATAAGAGAAATGCAAATCAAAACCACCTTAAGATTTCATCTTACCCCAATTAGAATGTCTTTCATCAAGAACACAGGCAACAACAGGTGTTGGCGAGGATGTGGGGAAAAGGGTACACTCATACATTGCTGGTGGGAGTGCAAGTTGGTGCAGCCACTCTGGAAAGCAGTGTGGAGATTCCTTAGAAAACTTGGAATGGATCCACCATTTGACCCTGCTATCCCACTCCTTGGCTTATACCCAAAGGACTTAAAATCAGATTGCCTCAGTGATGCAGCCACATCAATGTTCATAGCTGCTCAATTCACAATAGCTAGATTATGGAATCAACCTAGATGCCCTTCAGTAGATGAATGGATAAAGAAACTGTGGTATATATACACAATGGAATATTACTCAGCCATAAAGAAGAATAAAATTATGGTATTTGTAGGTAAATGGATGATGTTGGAAACTCTTATGCTAAGTGAGATCAGCCAATCCCAAAAATCCAAAAGCCGAATGGTCTCTCTGATATATGAATGATGATGCATAATGTGGGGGGGAAAGATGGCAAGAATGGAGGAAAGATAGCTAGCATAGAGGGAAGGGAGGGGTGGGGGTGGGTGGGGGGTAAAATTAATAACAGAATGTGTGACAGATACCATTGCCCTGTGTACATGCATGAATGCACAGATGGTGTGACTCTACCTTGTGTACAGTGAAACAATAGCTGTACTCCATTTGTGTTCAATGAATCAATAAGTAAATAAAAGAATAAAAAATAAAATAAAAAAAATAAAATAAAAAAAAAAAGCACAGTAAGGCCTATGGAACAGAGTGGAAAGTCTAGAGGGAAAATCTATTGGGGGGAATTTAGTATGTGATAAAGGAAGCATTTGAAATCACTGGGGAAAGTATAGAATATTTGGGAAATGGTGCTGGGAAACTGGAGAGTCATGGAAAAAGTCATAACTTATTAGAATATAAATTAAGCATTTTGTAGGGTAATTTGGCAATCAACACTAGTCATTACCAGCAATGGTACTTAGATAATTCTATAGGACTACATGTAGAAAATTTATATGAACAAATTTGTTTGCTGCAATATTGTTTGTAATAGTCTCCAACTGCAAAGCATCTACATATCTGCCACAGAGGTTGTGGTTAAGTACATTATGGTATACACCCATACTATGGAGTAGTGTGTTAAAAGGGTGATACACAGAAGCACATATAGTATATATGCATACAAGGTTTTATACTGGAAGATGTCTGAATGGATGCCTAGCAAGCTCTTTAAAGGTTTCTTCCATGAAGGAATGAGATGGGAATGGGATGAGGAAGGAGAGTGTTCCTACTTTCATATTAATTTATGGTCATAGTTATTCCTTTCTTTTTAAATTACCTGATAAACAAAATCTGATGCTCAAGTAGACCAAAATGGAACATAGGGATGAGAAAAGGGACTAGGTCAGACAAATAGGCTCCTGTAGAGTTTTAAGAAATCTGAACAGACTGGATCAAGATGGCCATCAACAATTGGGAAAGTCTGGATTCCTAGGCACAGAACATTTTAAAATGCATGCCTTGATTTGATGATGGGTTAGTAGATATCTTTATATGTCATCACCACACTGACAGATTATGTGCATATTAGGAAAATATTAAAGACATCTATTTTCTGAGATGAGAAAAATATACTTCAGTTTGATTTAAAGTAAAAATGCAATAACAGCTCTCAGGTTAAATTATCAGCATATGATCATCTGCAATACCAGGAATGAAGGAAATTGCTATTTTCCATTAAGAAAAAATTCTCAGTAAGAGACTTGGATCATTTGGCAGTCACTGTATTCACTGTATACAGGCAAGTATTTGTACTTGCAAGCACACATGTATACCTAGCCCTAACACTAGCATCCAGTACTAACCACCCTCCTAAGCACTGTCTGCAAAGCTTAGGTGCAGCCTTTTCCCACGGCCCCCTCCTATTCTCCACCCCTATGATGCCATCACTCCAACTACTCACTCAGTCATCCAACATCCACAGCTTCTCTTCCAACCATTGATAGTTGCAAAAAACATTTTCCCCAGATCATCTGTTTTTAATCTTTTTGAAATGTTCTCAGTAATACACATCTTCACAGAAGACACTTTATATCATTCTTTAGCCTCATTAAAAAGTAGTTTCTCAAGGTATTTCATTTTCTCAAGGCAGCTTCTTATACTTTCCTCAATGCCAGCACATAGATGCTCAAAAAAATGACAGTTAATCAATTCATCATCTTCTAGAAAAACTTGTTGCCTCCCAAACTGGATTCCCACTGAATGACTCTTTCATAGTTTCATACAACTGGGTTATCTGTCTCATCCTAAATCTGTGGCTAAGTTAATACTGTAATGCTGTTAATTTGTTTTGATAAATATACCATGATTATGTTAATATTTGGGGAAGCTGGGGGAAGGGTATATGTGAATTTTGCAACTCTTCTTTAAATATAAAATTACTTCAAATAAAAATTTTAAAAAACAATAGGGGTTTGGCAAGATGGCAGAGTAGAACTAGTCAGCAAATCTCAATCCTTCCACAGCTTAGAATATAAGCAGTGAGAACACTGATCAGAGAGGTGGGTGACAGAGGGAATGTGCTAAGACACAATACTGGAAAGTCATTTGGACTCAAATTCTGATTACTAGAACAAAACAGAATTTATTAACACTGAATCCTCACCAGGGTGGGCTGCGGGGTAGGGGTAACAAATGGAGAAAAAGCAAAGGCAAAGCTGACAAGTGGTATTGTTCATAAACCCAGGGGGTGACAGAACAGCATGTTCCTGAGTGCTAGGTTTCTGTTCCCAAAAACCTATCCAAATTGAGGGAATAGTGAGAGCAAGGCTAGGCCAGAAAGTCCAAATACATATTATGAAGGACACAAGCTTTCTCATGCACACTGGAAATGAGGGCAAGTTAGTGTTATCTGTAGAAAGTTACTTTCTGCATGTACATTATGACAATTGCTCCTTGGGATGCTGGTCATATAAGCAAGTTAATGCTGATGATGTCACTATTTCTGCAGCCTAACATATAAAACCCCCAAGTGAGGACAGGCATGAAACTGAGGTCACAGTGGAGGGCACTTATTATTCACCTAGCCAGCCACCACTGGACAAAAACACCAGGGCTAGAGAACAGCTTGGTGAAGTACCTGGAGGGATGGAGGTACTGTCTGGCCTGCTGCCACTGGTCTCTTCTTGGGGCAGTCACCGATCTCCTGTAAGCTTTCCCCAGTAAATCATGTCTCACACACTGTCTTTGGGGACTTTCTTTGTCCCTTCTACAACCTACGCCACTGTCCTGGCACAACTGGGCTGTGGATGAGACAACAAGCATATCTGAGAAACAATGACTGCAGAAAAGAAAGACTGTTAAGCAGAGACAGGAGCTGCAAAGCCACTTGGTGAGTGAGAAGTGCACAGCTTATTTCATACTGCTGGTGGAAATCTGTGGCAAGCAGCTATTTTGTAGAGACCATGTCTAAGTCTGCCATGCTGGAAGGAATGAAACCTATAGGGCTTTATCACCTAGACCTAACACTATCATAGGGAAGGCCTCTGAAGTAAGCTGAGTAACCTGGGTAGTAGCAGTCCTGCTAAATGTAGGTTGCCAAACCTCCCTCCCCATAACGCTGCTAAGGGGAATGGGGTGCAGAACAGAAACCAGGTCACTTTTAGAGAGTGTGGCATCTGGGGAGTGGCAAATGCCCTAGCTACTGGCCACAGCTATACAAGTCCCTGTTGCTTGCTTCAGCAGTGAGCACCCCTGCAGTCAGCAGAAGCCATCTGCAGACATTCATGCCCCAGATACCAGCCACCCACCAACTGCACCACAGCACCAGGCTGCTGACACTGCATGTGCCTTGGTTGCTGGCTGCAACCACATGCACCCCAACAGCTGGCAGAATCTGCCTATACCCAGTAGGGCCATGCATACCCCAAAAGCAGCTCACAGATGTGTGTGCCCCAGATGCTGGCCACTACTGTGTCCTAGCAGTGGCCCACCAAAGCCACAGGCAGCCCATCAGCAATACATGTGCCTCAGAAGCCAGAAACCACCAAATATGCCCCAACCAAGGGTCACTGCCCTCTGCCTCTGCTATGGGCTGCCACCATCCACACCCCCCTAAACTATCCAGGTGAACTCACAACTGTTTTGACAATGCTGGGTGCACAAAGCATTGTACAGGTAGGTACACAAGATAGCAGTCCCAACCAGGTAGAGAACTGGCTGCTAGGCTACAGGCAAGATGTTTTCTCTGACCCTTCCAAGAGCAAATAGGTATCCAGACATATCAAAAAATGGAAGGAGACAACCAGATTCATGTCAGAGGTAAATGGAACAAGGTCTGTAGGACAGACTGGATGATAAAGTTCTGTAGAGTTTTTGAAGCAAAAAGCTGAACTAGACAGGGAAAAATTTAATATACAGCTTCCCAAAACAGCAAAAATGACTGATGTGGATACTAACTCCGCACCTAGAAAAACTCAGAGGTCAAGTTGAGGTGTGAACATTTACTAACTCCCCCCACCACTGACCCAAATCCTGATGAGATCCAAGTCTGGATGATCGAATAAGAAATCTCTGCATCTATTCAAATAGTTGGGCAAGGAATACTTTAAAGACTCTCTATTGTCAGGTTTTTAAAAAAATTCACTGATATTATCTTCTGTGTTGATGTGACAGGTTATTTGATACTAGTATTTGATATTTCATTCCTTAATCCAACTTTATTTTTTTTAATGTTTTAAATGTTAATTGGAATTTAGTTTTTTCCTCCTTGCTCATTTTTATACTCTCCTCTCTTTTCTTGCAATCTCTGCCCCCTTCATTTTTTTCTTTCCACTCCTTTTCAGGTTCTATCTAGTATAATAGTAACTTTAATATCTAGTTTCTCAGTCTATTCTAGAGCACTATTGCTTTTCCACTTTTAGACTAATGGAGTCATGAAAAACATTTTCAATATGTTCAAGATTTACTGGCATACAGCTTTGCTTTCAGTGGTCACAGTTAGTAGTGATCATTATCTCAGAATGGTTCTAGGGACTGAACGCAGCACCATGATCACAATGAGCAGGAGTTCTGACACTCAGATATACCCCCAGCCTGAGGCACATGGTAAGGAGAATGCAGCCCTCATATTACACTGGAATAGACATCCATTCCAGGAGATGTACAAATAACACAGATATGGGAAACAGGAGATGTCCCCAAGAATTCATAACACTTGTAACTGATTTCATACACAAAGCAGAGAAAATGCCCAATAAAGAATTCAAAATGCTGACTGTTAAAATGATGAATGAACTAAAAGATGACCTAAGGAATAAACTAAGGAAGAAAATGCAGGTTACAGAAGAGTATCATGATGGAGAGAGAAAGAACCAAATTCTGGGAAAAAACTCAAATAAAATTCAGCTGGAAGTATAATAGATATCATTAAGTCTAAGGCAGAATTTCAGACCTTCAAGACAAGGTATCTGAACACTAAGCAATAAAAACAAAACAAAAACAAAACCCTATAATCAGAATACTCAAGAACACCAAGAAATCCAACTTAAGGATCATTGGTATTGAAGGAAAGATATTCAGGCTAATGATACTGATAACCTAGTCAGTGAAATAACAGCAGAAGATTTTCCCAACCTTGGGAATGAGATGGATATTCAGATACTGAGCTATTTAGAACCCCAAATAGACAAGAGCAGAAAAGAACCTCTCCATGTCACATTATAGTTAAAATGCCAAAAATCCACAAAGAATTTTAAAAGCTGTGAAAGAAATGACAGATCACTTACAGAGGTAAACCAATAACATCACCACCAGATTTCTCAACAGAAACCCTAAAGGACAGGAGGATTTGGAAGGATGTATTTCAAGCCTTGAAAAAAAATATTTACCAACCTAGTTTTTGCTATATTGAGGAAATCTTACATAATTAAAGAAGAAATAAAAACTTTTCAAGATATGCATAAACTAAAGGAATTCAAAACCACTAAACTAGTATTGAAAAAGATAACTTAAAGGAATCCCACACACACAAGATGATAAAAAATGAGAGCTAAGGAAAGAATGAATCTCATTAGAAGAATAGATAAGCAAATGAGAATTAGGAAAAAAAATCAAACAGAAATAAAATGTCATGAAATAATACATTTCTTGCTATAATGACACTGAGTGTACATGGTCTTAATTCTCCAATTTAAAAAAGGCTGGCAGAATAAGACCCAACTATATATTGCCTGAGAGAAATATACCTCACTGACAAAGACATTCACAGATGGAAAGTAATCCATGCAAATGGAATCCAAAAGCAAGAAGGAACAGCTAGTCTCATATCAGACAAAACAGATTTTAAGCCAAAATTAGAGGAGACAAAGAAGGCCACTACATATTGGTAAAGGAAATAATCCAACAAGAAGAAATAATGATTATAAATATTTATGCCCTGAATGTTGGCACACCTAATTTCATAAAACAAACTACTCAACTAAAAGGCTCAGCAAATCCTCAATATGATAACAATGGGTGATTTCAATACACCTCTCTTAACAGAT